>MU279348.1:735161-851169 GCA_022385695.1 Xylaria arbuscula
CTAAAAGGGTGGTTGTAATTAATTTTTTTTTTTTTTTGGCGTTTTTTTCTTTTTTTTTTAGCCTTGGTGGGGGGCCAACTTTGGGGGGGTACGTTTGTCCTTGTGCCCCCCCCCCCCCCCCCCCCCCCCCCCCGATACATGCATTCATTCATCTATTTCTTAGGCATCGTTTGAGTGAATAGATAATGTGGATATCTGCCGCAGAAAAAGCGAATCGGGTAGATCTAGAATTATACCCCAGTAGTTCATGCTCCCAAACCCCCGCCTATGTTGCGGTCACTCGACCGAAGCTACTACTATGCAAAATCCCCCCTGAAACGCGTAGTGGTCCAGGAAGTGTGTTATAGAGGTGACATATTACCAAGTAGCATTCTGTTCTCTGTGGGGGCCGTGTGAGGTATTTGATATGGGTCTACAGAAAAGATCTCCCGTCAGCATGCATGCGCGTTCCTCGGTAGGATGTAATACGGTGTTTTGAATCTAACGTCAGATGTATATATAACTCGATGCGCTCTCCTTGGTTTTCTTCGATAGGAAGAGCTTCGTAAATTCCCACAACTCCTCGGAAATCTACCACTCTTCTACTCACCATGATTTCCTCTTTTGCTGGCGTTCAGCTCGTTGTAATAATCTTCGTTTTCACTCCCTTTGCGTCATTTGCCCTTTTCCTACGGCTGTGGTCAAGGCGTATCATGAATTCACATCTCACGTTTAGTGATTACACCGCTATTCTGGCACTCATTTTGACAATTGGCGAAAATACACTGTGTCTGATCGGTAAATTTACATAATTTTTCACAGCATACCTATCTAATAGAAATACTAACACCTTCCTAGAGGCTTTCATTGGAATCTCGGGGGTTCACGTTAGCGAAATACTTGCGACTAACCCCTCCCTACTTCCAACTTATTTGAAGGTCAGGATTATCCAGATGGACAAGTGAGGAGTCCTACTATTGACTACGTATAATAGCTTGCTACACCTGGTATAGTGCTATGGGGTGCTGCAAATACCTGCGTCAAATTATCAATTCTCTCTTTATATACGACTTTGTTTCCCAATCCCAAATTTCAAAAGGTTTCCTACGGAACCATGGTTGTTTCAGCTACATTCTTCATCTACGTATTTCTAACAGCTTTTGTAACCTGCACACCAGTCCAGTTTAATTGGGACAAAAGCATTCCCGGAGGCACATGCGGCCAGAGTGTGCCCTTCCTTGTCTCCGGGATACTCAACGTCGTCATCGACGCTTTCATAGTTGCTCTTCCAATGCCTATGCTGTTCAACTTACAGCTATCATTGTATAAAAAGTTTAGCGTCGCAGTTATGTTTAGTTTAGGAGGGGTGTAAGCATTCCAGTCTGTCTTACTATGCGCTGAAACTGAATACCGTCTTCTAGTATATGTATCATCTCTCTATTTCGAGTTATCTCATTACATAGATGGAGCCAGCAAGACGTTACTTTCGGCTCCGCTCAGATTTCCATGTTCTCAACGGTTGAGCCAACTCTAGGAGTTGTCAATGCTTGTCTCCCAACTATTAAACCGGCTCTATACAGGATATGCAGGAAGTGCGGCTATTACGTTTCGAGAACCCAGCATAAAGGAACCGGAAAGCCTGGTTTGGAGGACAATGGTCGACAGAATCGAATGATGGCAGGGATTCAATACAGCCCATCTCACCATTTTGAAGACCACATACCTCTTACCATTATGCAATCCGACAACGAAGTTTCAGGCACTTCCGAGAGAGAAACGACACACCCACATTAGCCTGATATGGTTATAGGAATTCATTGGGAAGTGAGGCAGATTCTAAGTTCAAATTTGATAAGAACGAGTGATATGGAGTTAGCATATTGCGTAGAGAGAAAGCCAAGTAATGATAATCACACTTCATGACCTAAATCTTACACAAATATTTAAAGGACTCGCCGTGAAATGTTTAAAATTGCACGTTCTAGGCTCTGAAAATGACCGCGCTTATACTTGCGTGACCCAGGCCAGCAGTCCTCGACGGACCCCCTCCCATTACAACGGAGGTGACTCATCAACTCATGGTCTGTCGACCGTTAACTTATGATATTGTAATATTAAATATAAAGATAAGTAAAGGTTTAAAATAAGGAACTTGAATATCAAGGAAAATGATTTACAAGCGTATTTAACTAAAATTAACATAAAAATAAATGAAGAATAAATAACTATATTTATTTTATTTAGGCAATGCTTTTTAAGTCAGCAAAAATCATTTTTTTGCCTGTGCAGCACGTTGTTAACCTGTCATGAACTACAATAAAGAAACTACCTGCATATAGCTCTGGCCTAGATACGGAGGCTTTATATCCTTCATGCGATAGTGAATGTCATACAGTGCTTCATACTAGCAGTCCAAACACACCTTACGTTACATGTGCATCTGACTCCAGGCCTCTCAGGGCTTCCTACGGGTACTCTACAGAAAACAGGCCTAGCGTCTAGGTTGGGTCGACTGTGAACAGTGAGCTTGGCAATGTCTGATCAGTTGTGCTGGGGCTCTCGTGGGCTGTCGGTCAGGAGCCGTTGTCAGTGTATAATTTGGTGATGCAGCAGTAGATGTCAAAAGCTATTGATCTCCTTAGAAATTTTTGATCAAGGGATCCCAACTAGTCGCTACGAGCGCATATCCAATGCCGGCTCTGGTGGTGAAGGCACCTCGCAGCTTTATTTACTTCTTTTGGCAACACGTCAATTTACGGTTGCATTTAACTTATTTAAGTAATTACAAAGCTTTAAGGTCACCTATTCGCACTCTCTAGTCTTATAACTTAGTATATATGTTTAATATAATTAATTTTTACTATAAATATCTAACACTAGTTTTTCCTTTTCAGAGGAAAGAGAATATCGGAGCTAATGAGATTGACCCCTTAACCTATATTACGACCTGGCTGATACCATTTGGTGACTTGACTTTACTTTGGAAACCAACCTTTATAGCAAGCTTCGCACTTGTATTTTAAAGTGTAAAGATATAGAATGTAGCTTCAATTCGAAATTTATTTGCAGATATCGAAAAGGCGTTATGTATAATCGAGTGCAATGCAGTAATATATGTGACCTGAGATGAAGATAGGCGCATTTTATTTTCTATTAAATATTATGTCAATATTTTCTTTTTTTTCAGAACTCAATCTTCTCTCTCTCTCAGAACCCAATTGTCCAGAGCCCATATTTCTTCCTCAGTCTTTTACCTTTTCTAAGCACGGGGATTATGGGCAGAATATAAGCCGCAATGCAGGGGTTTCCTTATGATAGCGCCGTATTCGACTGAGCGTAGACAGGAACTAGAATGGGGGTTATGATAGGTGGGAAGGTCTCTGTGTCCATGATGTTCGGAGTTTTGGATTTTGCTATGCTTTCGTGTTGGCCACTATTGCTGTGGTAAATTAAGAGGAAGACCCTATCGTCGGCGGCGATCTTATAGTGATACTTTATTCCGGGCCCCATTGTAACAACTTTTAGGGATTTCTCGATTTTGTTGTTATATATTTTAAGACCGCTTTCGAGTACGTTTATTAGGAAGTCGGTAGCAGCGATCTTTTTTGCGATAGTCTGCCTCTCGTGTATCTTTTTTTCCTAATTTTGCAAAAAGCGCGTAGACAAAGCTGCAGGGCACGTTAGGTGCTCCTTGTCTACCTTTGGGAAGGCGTTGTTGCATACATCGCAAAAATGCACAAGCTCAAAAATCTTGTGCTAAGTTTAAATCGTTCGATGCTTTCAGGAAAGCAACTTCGTGTTGTGCGCGGGCTACATCTTTTTTAGCCTTGTTGTCGCTATTCCAACCAGCCGCAACCAAAGAAGTCAAGCAGTATTAAGCTTGACGTCGCATGTTACTAGTGCCGCCAGAGCAGCATCCGTTGGCGAGGGGGTCTAAGGTAGGAAAAGCGTTGGTAAAGTTTCAGGTAAAAGGCAGAAAAAGAAAATTTAGAGAGACTAAAATCGTAGAGACGATAGGAAGTAAATCAGCATAAGTAGCAAAGCTAAGTGTCAACCGGTTGTCTTAGGCGTGGTGTTTATTTTGTAGGTGTGATGGAGAGAGTACAGGCGGGGTCTACCAAGCCAAGTGGAAGCTCTTTCCCATATAAGTAGATATACCACATCTTCCACCAACTGGAAGTAGCAACAACTTACATCATCAATTGATGGCGAATCTAACGCAGTCAATGTGTTTATCTCGAATCCTTCCACGCCACGTGGAGGTGAAACGAGGTCATGAGGTATGAGATTCTAGGCACGATTCAGACGGCGAATGAAGTCTCCGGATAGACGACAGAGGCGAAATAACAGTCACTCGATTCTAAGAGATGCTCAATTAGGAGGGAAGTCGCACGGACGCGAGGTAGAATCTTGCAGCTAATCTCAACTCTTGACCATAACGAGTAGCATTGAGCTAGTATTGCGCGAAGAGACGGAGTCGAATGGTGACGCCACATTTCATTCAATTTGTATACGAAGGGTTGGAGATTTGATATAGATGACTTCGAGAGTTGAGGGCCTAGACTAGGAAAATAGCAAGACTATACTACCATCAGCGGCATCAGCCCAAGAGTTTCTGTCATAATCCTCACTATCACCGAATGAAGCCAGATCCTTTCATCCTCAGTATAGCGTATACTATATCAACATCAATCGCGAATTATAGTCGTATAACACGACGAAAGTTTCAAAGCTACTTATACTAAGTACATAGTCGTCACAGCACAGATCATCTCACATGGCATGTCTGACTTACTAAGTATGGGCAACAACCCGCGCTTATCAAATATACTTCGTCCGCTATTGCTGGAGATCCGCTCTACTAGGGTGACCTCCAGGGTGCAGCTCCAGGTGGGTTCAGTAGATGAACAGCGGGCTTGGCTAAATCTGGCCCTAATGTGCTGCGGCTCCTCGGCCTACGGTCCAGCCCTAGCGCCCGTCAGGAGCCTGTCTCGGAGTATATTACGGTGACGTGACAGCAACTGAAACTGTGGGATTAAGGAGGAGGTAGCCTACCGAAGGGCGGAGTCACCTTGCACGTCCTCGAGTCTACAATATCTAGCACTCCCTTTGGATGCAGCTACATGCGAATTCTTGTCCTCTTCTCTTCACTACTAGCGAACTTCGCTTCCTAATACAGGATCATCGGTGTTATGTTCTGCACGCCTGACACAGGACAGGCTGAAATGAACCGTGAGCGGGTCGGTCGGCAGCCTAGTGTATTCGTTACATCCAGGACTATACGCTGTTGAAGCTTCAACCGAGCTGTAATTCTAATTGGCGAGACACCAACAGTAGCGGTCGTCCTGTATGTCTCGAATCCTTCCATGGTATGTGGCGCTCGCGTGGCGCCGTCCCGGTGAGAACAAGTCATGGAGGTACGAAGTTGTTGAGCAGGTTGTTCACTATGACAGAACTGCCGCCCTATCAGGATACTGTCGCACGCCATTCCATTTCTGTTACGAGCGGATTCAGCCCCGACCAGTCCAAGAATTAACAGTGGATTAACGATAACATGATCGCCAAATAGCGAAGATTCGGTTTACCCTACCGGTACTTGATGCGCTGCCAACACCTTGTTATAGCGGGAGATCAGCCTACTAGGAAGGACTCTAAACTAATGCGAATAGCGTAGATACTCTGCCTAGCGGTAATGAGCCGGGAATGCCCATGCTGTCGACATTCTAGAGCGAGCCACTATTAGTCTTCACAGCTGTTCCTCTCGGGTTATCATGTTGGTTCTTTCGTGTTTCAACTTATTCTCATGCGGCCACATTCTGTTGGTGCGAACGTGAGCCAATCTCCGAAGTGGGATTGGCTAATGCTCTCATACAAACAGGTCACCGACCCACGAACCCCGCGTCAGTACCCCAAGCCACCGGCGGTTAGTACCCTCACATGCTATTAATACACAACGGGGTTTGCGGATCTACCAACGCGGAAAAGCAATGCTACTTTGTTCAACTACGAGTTACTATCTATACCTGACGAACGTACTTCTGTCTAATGATACGGTGCTTACAAGTGTCTTGTAAGTACAGTGGTTGCGGTTTCTTGGAACGCCCCCTCCTTTTATGCCTCTAATTCGACCAACGTACTCTTACCCAGCCCACTAACCTTGTCTAAGCCTCAGCCCAAGCATCGCAGATTATTGTAGATCCAATCATACACACTGAGTATGCCCCAAATATGGATCGCAGCACTGAGCACAACGAATATGTGAAATATCTGGTGTGATGCTCCCCAGATATCAAACTTCTTCGGCGCCCATGATTCAGGGAAATGCGTCTATGTTGATTACTGTTAGCTTCGTCCAGCATAATATTCATTCAGCTGTGTCTATATGTGAACTCGCTAACTCACCGCATAGAAGACTGTGCCGAGAATGAGTGCCAGGCCTTCCACCAGGTAATACCCCAATCCAGCCTGCTGGTTCAACTGGGCAAATGGGAAAACGGAGGCGGCATGAATGATAGGTAACAATCCCGAGAGCCCCGTTGCAACAAATGTTGAGATTCGAAGTGCCCTCCATCGACTACTCTGGAACCGAGGGTTTACGACAATAATGGTCGACATGAGTCCTAACACGACAGTCTACAACGGGAACACATTTATGTTAATCCAGGTATTCATGATGATCCCAAAAATTAAAGATTGGGGGGAAATGAACTTACCATAGTCCAATAGAGCTTCTGTAGACCGGGGTTACAGTAGAATGTGACGTAGATTCCCGAAACAAAAGACCCAACGGTCTGGAGAATGATGGCCGCATAGTCCCAGCGAGCCCAGAGGCCGGAATAAGGCTCAGAATGGCAGTTGAGCGTATGGTAGATGCAGGAGATGCTGAAGCAAAGGAGCGAGGTAGTCAAATAAATATGTATTGCCAACCGGTCCGTCATGGATGCGGCCGGATAGCGGCTTTGGAAGTACAGGTGGAGGAAACAATTGCTGGCGAGGGCTATTGCAGCCGGTATCAGGTGAGAGTAGATGTTGACAGTCTCGTTATGAAGTAACCGCAGACTGTCGACGCACAGCCAGACGGACCCGTTGACAGGACGATATCCAGTGTGGAGAAATGAGTTATGGGCATACCATTCTGGCACCTCGCTTGCCACCAGCAGCCGGTATTTGGTCTTCAGCTGCTTGACGACTGGGCTCTTGGAGGAGCTATCATGCTCCTCTCCCTTGCCACGCGCGGGTGATATTCGTTTATATAGAGCCATAATCTATTGAAATTGAATATGAAGGCTTGCTGTAACTTTTGAAGGGGAACAAGAAGGGGGAGGGCAGGATAAAGACAGAATTATGTACACCCTCAGTTACTGAACTGCAGCCCCAACACCTTCTGTAAACAGTAGGGCTTGGCATGAAACAGGCGATCTATTGGTTAAAAGGAGGGCATCATTGGCAAGTCATTCTATAAAGATGCTGTGTCAGGATCAAGTCTTGCTGATCTCCTATGAGGTAGGTACCGGTAGTACACATACGGCGGTGCGATTCATTACCCTAAGGGACCTACCTTTCATGGCGGGACTGACATTTCTTCTTCCGCAGCTTCTGTTTGTGAACTGCCACATTTCATTAGTCCAATCAACAAGTCTCTCCAGGGTTTGGGCATAGTTGTTGGTGACAGTCTGCATCCAATGCATCCCCTGTGGGTTATGGAGCGTTTAAACCCCTGTCGACTGGGTACCCTTGAAGATTCTTCTACTACCATTGGCCCTCTTTGGCTGTCTCAGCCGCACTCATGCGCACCGAGTCTGGCGACCCAGCCCCCGAGCCCCCAGGGTCTCAGGGACCTCATCGAGGATGAGTTGTTAGCCATGCTCAGTCCTCGTCGGAAGGCGTTCCCTGATTAATCATCCGTTTCCTCTCCTCTTACCTTCTCCCTCATTCTCCAAAATGAACTCACAGTTTTCTTTCTTCACTGTTGCGCTGTGCGCCGATCTCCCACTGTGCTACCAATGAGCGAGTGAGTGCCTCGGCGTAGATGCCTGTACTGCTCAGAAATGGCATCCCGAGATGACTATACTGTCGGATGGATTTGCGCTCTCCCCTTGGAGATGGCGGCGGCGAAGGCGATGTTGGACCGCATTCACCCCGATTTACCTGCAGATCCGAGTGTGAATGACACCAATGCCTATATTCTAGGAAGTCTCAACGGTCATAATGTCGTGATCACATGTTTGCCCGTCGGTGTCTATGGGACCACCTCAGCCGCTACCGTCGCGACTCATATGCTGGCCAGCTTCAAGTCCATCCGGTTCAGCTTGATGGTCGGCATTGGGGGAGGAGTACCGAGTACGAAGGAGGATGTTCGTCTCGGTGATATTGTTGTCAGTAAGCCGACAGCGGCCCGACCAGGCATCATCCAGTACGATTTTGGGAAGAAGTACGCCAAAGATCAGTTTATCAGTACAGGAGCGTTGAATAAGCCATCAACCTTGCTCCTCACAGCTGCGGGGAAGGTCGAGACGAACGCCATCCTCGGCGAAAGCCAAATACCCAATTACATCTCCAAGATTGTACAAAAGGATAACGACACCTTTACCCGACCAGATACAGAGGAAGATAACCTTTTCGATCCGTATTATGATCACCCCACAGAATCAGCAAACGATACATGCAGTCACTGCGACCCTAATAGAATCCGACACCGGCTGCCGCGGACGACGCAGAACCCTAAAGTTCATTATGGCTTAATTGCTTCGGGCAACCAGGTGATGCGGGATGCGTCGACACGAGACCAGTTGGCACGCGAATATGGGATCATTTGTTTCGAGATGGAAGCGGCCGGCTTGATGGACGTCGCCCAATGCCTGGTTATCCGCGGCATATGTGACTATGCAGATTCGCACAAGTCGAAGCGCTGGCAGGGGTACGCCGCCGCTGCCGCCGCTGCTTATGCCAAGGAGATCCTGTCGCTGATACCCATAGCCCCAAGGCCAGAGCCCTCAGCATCAGTCACAGATTCCGTAGTCGCCACTGTTCTAGATGCTTTGTTGTTAACCAGACCTGAGGTTGATCGAAGCTCTTTGATCGCATTGAAAGGACGGAGGGTGGATGGCACCTGTGAATGGCTCTTACGACATCCTAGCTATGAAGAGTGGCTGCAAAGTGTAGACCCAACACTCCTCTGGATCTCAGGGGGCCCTGGAAAAGGGAAAACCATGCTGGCCATCTATATCACTGAGCAGTTGCAGCCGGTTGTCGATTCTCGCCGCGGTGTTCTTCTTTACTATTTCTGCAGCAACCGCGATAAGAACCGGAACACGGCTTTGACCATCATGAGAGGCGTGCTACACCAATGGCTCAGTTTTCATCCTCATTTAGCACAATACGTTCAGAGCTACTTTGATGGGGTTGAAACAACTAAATATACGATTTCTACATTTATTTGCCTGTGGAGGCTTTTCCTTATCCTACTTCGTCAGAGCGGGCCTTGCCAGGTAGTTCTTGTACTTGATGGCCTTGATGAGTGTGAAGAGGATTCTCTAAAGCAACTTCTCGATGTTCTGAGAGAGTTTTATCTGGAATCTGATGAGCAGTTAAAGACATGCCTGAAAGTCGTACTTCTCTCCCGCCCCCAGTCGGGCCTATTAGAGAGTGGACTTCGCCCATTCAGTCGAATTAAACTCGACGACTCCGGTACCGAAGTAGGGAAAGATGTCGAGAAGTACATCTCGGCCAAGGTTGCTGAACTAGCATCAGAGCAAATTCTCTCAGCTGAAAGGCTCCAGCAAGTTCGGCAGGCCTTTTTGGCCCATGCTAATGGAACCTTCTTGTGGGTCGGGTTCGTGGCGAATGAGCTCAAAGGGAAAAGCTGGCTTAAAGCGAATGACATTCTTCGTGGTATTCCAAAGGGCCTTGGTGGAATCTATCACCGGTTGCTAGAGCAAGTTGAAGACAAGGAAAAATTGGTCCCTATTCTTCAGTGGATCGTTCTCGCAGCCCGGCCCTTGACGCTAGACGAATTAGCAGTGGCAGCGGAAATCAAAGCCTCTGATGCCTTGACGCCAGCCGAGGTTCTAAAGGATCGGCTTGCATCTTGCGGGTTGCTGGTAAAGGTCGACGGAGATGTAGTTAATCTTGTCCACGAGTCGGCGAGAGAATTCTTCCAGAGCGACCAGGTCAATACTGACGGCATCAACATTTTCCATATGAACCACACTGCGCATCGAACGCTAATGCGGACCTGCCTCGCACTCATTGAAGGGAACTATAAGTCTCCGGGTAGTATAAGCAGTGCGTCTCTTCACAATACACTCTTGACCTATGCTAGCCTATACTGGCCCGAACATTTCCGACACGCATTTGACCAAGTTGAGGCTCGGTCCGAGTTCTCACGTTTGTTCTTCCGAGCTGAGTCTGCAGTCCGAGAAGACTGGTGGAGCTTCTATTGGCAGCGCGAGCAAGCCGGCGGGGCTCCGCCCTCGTTTACGCTCTTACACCTCGCTGCGTACTTTGGCAATGTGGCCTGGGCCAAGATGCTGCTTGAGCAAAATGCCTCGGAGGGTATTCCCTTCCGCCGTTACACCTCGCGAAAGGATAGCTTTGGTCGGACACCCCTTTTCTGGGCCGCCACGCGTGGTCACCGAGACGTAGTAGAGTTGCTGCTTGAGCATGGCGCCAATGTCAATGCCAAAGACCGGGGCAAAATGACAGCACTTCATGCAGCAGTCACTGGAGAGCACAAGGACGTGGTGTCTCTTTTACTAGATCGGTCTGCGCGGATCGAGGATAAAGCCTACTACGGCGAGACCCCCTTGATGCGAGCCATACAGGCCAATTCCAAGGATATGGTCAAGGTGCTTCTTGAATACGGCGCCCGGGTAGATGGATTGCCTACACCTCAAGGAGTGGTCTCTCTGAGAGGACCGGGAGACCCGTTGCAAGAGCGCACGAAACAGCTGCTAGGGCTTCAAGAGCAACTCTTTGCCGCACGGTACGAGAATCAATCAAAAAAGGTAGACATCGCAATCAAGATCTTCACCTTTTCCCTCCGCATCCAACCCATCTTCAAGCTTGTAGCGCTCTACATAAGACACTTATCGCTTGGCCGCTGGGAAGTGTTGCAAGACCTAGTCAAGAATAATGAGGCCAGTCGATTGCGGGAATGGGCACAGTCATTCACCAAGTTTGGCAACCAGCTAGTTGAGGCTAGGAACCCTAGAAATCTCGCGGCCATGACGGGGCTCTCGGTTCGGGTGTTTGAGGTTGTATCAAGTGCGGATTTGGAAGCCCTGTTGGTAATTGGGGTCATGGTAGGGTCGGGCGTCATGTTGACCGCCGCCGAACATCGATGGAGGGAAGGGGTAGAAATTTCAGGCAAGACATTCTCCCAGTTTGCCTCTCTCGCCTACCAAAGTGGAGCCAAGGAGTCATTGGACTATGGGGTTCGCCAGTTCCTGACTGACTTTGATGCCTGTATCCGGAGTGGCAGAAGGGGGGAGTCAGTGGGCAGGGTAGTGGTCCTCTTTGACACGCACCTCGCCATTTTGGCCAGCGAGGATCCGTGGCCCATAGAATACTTCTCGACGGTCATCAGGGAATATTTTGAAGGCTATATCGGTGGCAGCTATGAAGAGCAACTGTTCAATGATGTTAGTCAAGCGTACGCCAACGAACTTGGTTCCATCAGCGAATCCCGAGATCCCCGAAGACTCTTGCTCGTCCTATCTGCACTCCTCCAAATCGCTCGCTCCTCGAAAGAAAAAGGACAAGACTGGTTCTTTAACGTGCCTCCCGCGGCATGCCAACTCCTTTGCCAGGAAAATCCCAGTGCCCACCGCTGGTTGATTGGTGAGGGTGTCCCAGAAGCGATGAGTGCATTGATATCCCGGCAACTAGGAGGACCGGCTCAAAAAAGGGGCTTCAAGACACTTGTAGAATGTTTGATTATTGGGAAACAATATGGGTTATTAACACCTCCAGTAATGCGCGAAAGGGTAAAACAGAACCTCGGCTCAATTGACGGGGCAGATGAAATGCTGAATCAAATTCTTAGCGAATGATTTCATGATCGTATTTACCGCATGTATGTTGATACCCACTCTAGAATAAAGAATCCATGTGTATTATCAATAACCATAATGCGAAGAGACTTAACCCCTTTGTGCAACAACTCTTTTCTGTTGATCCTTACATTCCGTTCATAACGGCCTTTATGTAGCTCGACTCATCTTGTAGTTGCGACTGCTTGTCATAATACCTTCCCCTTTGTGGTTCATGACTGGGCATTCCGTATAATCATGCGAGGACCGCAGATGCTTTGCAAGAGTGCATCGGCCTTAAGTTCAGCAATCATTGACCTGTCGCCCTGAAATATTGTGACACTTCCGTACAATAGATACACGTTCTGATTACGAGGCTGTAGGTCTTGGTATTATCTACGGATGTAACACGCGCTGGAAGTGGTATTGCCAATTGTCTCGCGTGAGGCTATTCTACCTTCGCTAATCTGAGACATTCAGTCGGAGGTCAGCGGTTAGCAATACCGACGATATGTATATATAGCCTCAGTTATCCGAGGGAAGGTCAGGAAGAGGTCAGGAAGCATTCCGAATGGTCAAGGACCTAGTTGCCCCCTAGTAGAATATGGTCTAATTGAGTCTATCTCCAAGCCTCTAAAACGTCCTTTGTGATAGTATCATCCGAGCGTTCCTATCACCTAATAGAAGTCTTGTATATGGAAATCAATGCGCCGCCAGTGTATCGTAAATTCGTAGAAGTCCCCGTGTGTAAGATTTCTAAGACTATGTACCCATATCCGGGTCTTCGGAGAAGACCATATTAAATCATCGTATTGTCTTGTGTATCATGTAGATTTCCGCCTAGTCTATTCACAAGGATCCGGTCCAAAGAGACAGGTAACACCCTCCCAAATAGCTCTCTCTCCGGCTGGCAGACCCTCCATGTGCTTCTGTGCCAGAAAGACATTCCGAGCTCGGCCGGCCTGGACAACGTACGAGGCGAATCGAAACTCAACGCACTGAAGACCATCAGGGCGGGTGAAAGTACGGGCACACTCCAAGCCGTAAATAACTCTGTGCACGGGGTTCGTCAACAATGTTTGCAGATTCTCTTGATTGACGACCCGCGAATCGCCAACGACTTGGAGCACACGAGAGCCACGACCGCCATTGCCAAAGTCGTAGGGAACTTCGTTGGAGTGGGCAGAGATTCTGATGCGGTTCAGGGTGATGTGCGGAATTCGACCGCCGACTCGGATGTGCCCCCGGATGTGTCCGTTTCTGGACTGGGTCATCAGACGATCGACAGATGCTCTGTCGAAGAACTCGACCTTCGCGGCAGAGGTACCGTGGTTTCCGACTGGAGGATTGATGACAGAGTGGCTCACGGCGCCCACGTTGCGCATGCTGTCGAAGAGCATCTCGTACGTGCAGTCGGGCGGTAGGTTGGTCCACCAGGTAGCGCAATTCTCCGATTCTGGGATATTTGCGCTTTTATTGCGAGGATTGTTGAGATCGCCTCGATAATTCGAAGAGTTGGGAACATGATTGTCGTTCTGCGCTGTGCTAGCAGAAGCAACCATCGAAGGGCGCCAGGGGCCACTACAAGTATTTCAAGTCAGCAATGACGAATTTAAGCAAGCTCTGGAGGAGAATCATAGGAATTATATGCTCCATGGCCTTTCAAAGGAACGGGTGTTCAGGGCTCTTGATGTCACCAACATACGAAAGGAAATCACCAGCATTACTTACGAAAGATCACGGCCTCCAGTACCGATACGGTTGGTTTGGTTGTTCATCTTGTCTAATAGACCGATTAATAGATGCGGGAGCGTTTCGATTCGAGTTGGAACAGATAAGATTGAATTTTGGACTTGGCCGACTGGCGAAAAGGACTGTGGTGGGTGGGAAAGGATTTAAAGATATCGCGGTTTGAAAGGATGCGAGTTGAAGCTCGCTTCTGGGATTAGCGCATTCAATAAAGAGGGAAAGAAGAAATATACGAAGACGATAGACAAGAGGTAATACATCTAATGACTCTCGACGCAAGAGCACCAAGAATGTCTCTATTCTCTAAGCCCTAAGGTCAATGAGGTCATGAACAAGCAAACAAGCAAACATCACCTAGAGCCATTGGTCGTTTCATTCCCTTCAGTCTTTTCAGAGCAGCTGACAGAAAGAACTCAAGAGACTAGGAGATCGTCGCAAAGGCAAATACTGCAATCGCTCTATTGTCTAGCAGTAGTGAACCGAGCCTGGTGTCGTGGCGTTTGATAGTACCATGCTCCTTGAAAGCCCCAGGTACAGTCATGTGTGGAGTAATAGATGTCTAGTTCAAAATGGATCCTAAGGGATATTAATTCGAAGCCTGATGTCATAGTATTCTATTTGTTCTTACTGACCACGAATATTGCGGCACAATGACCACCTTGTTAGAGGGCGATTGGGTAAGCCTGGTATATCTCTCCAGGATACAAACCTTCTACAAATCGTTATACATTGGAATCATCAAAATACCAGCCTATCCGTTGGGAATAATCGTCGAGGTATACTATGATTAACGTGATATCGAGCCCTTAAGTGTCACTCAAAGCTCCTTTGGGCCACCTGACAGCATTAATGGTACAAAAAGTGTGGCAGTCTCCCACTGCTGGTATATCCAGTACCATTGACTCTTGTTATTATACTAGGAGAGAGAGTCTATCTACGCTGACGAACTTATAGCTTGGTTCAAGGCCTGTGTTATGCCTGATATTCGGTCCTATATAGTTCCGTAACGAAAGGTATTATTAAAATGCCAATATCATTACACCGTACATTATGCACTATATTTCAGATAGCTACACATCAATATACGTAACTGTACTAGATCTTCCTGTCAAGCCAATCCTTGTCGACTTGCTGTTGCAACTGACCCTGACACGCCCCCTCAAGACGAATATGCAACTCATTCCAGACTTATAAATGCTTAAATAATCGTTACTAGTAAGGCAGGATAAGATACGCTCTGATTTTAAAAAAAAAAAATTTAAATGGTCCATGATGTGTGAATCGGAACAAAATAAGTCGAAGTGGTTGGAAGGTGAATGGGGTGGCCAGTATTGAAAAAGGGGCCCAGTAGTCACACACCCGGCTAAACTTTTACACACATTATCATGATCGATTGAATGTATACCCCCCTTAATCAAAGTGCCTTCGAAGTGATAGAAGTCTAGGAGCAATCGTCCATTCCTATGAATAAAGTCGATTGATGTGTCCAATCCAGACATGCCATTGACCAAGGCTCACTTCGATATTTGCCCCATGGACTACTTGCGTTCGTTTGTTCACGAATAGAAGGATTGCATGTATCATGACAATGACTACCAGTAGATAATGAATGGCATACACTATAATCCAACCGGGGTCAACAAGTAGCAGCAAAAGAAAAGCCATATTAATCATGGGAGGAAAGCTGAACATCTCCTGAAGCGCATAATTTGGCCACATCGTCATTGTAACCCCTTTATGGACTCAACATACAATACGACATATACGGTCCCACGAGCCGTGCTAGGGCAATAGAAAATATATCTGTGTTTTGCACTCTTTCATGTCAGCCAACTACTTCTTTCCGAACTGGACACCCTTTGATGCATGCATACTCCCATTCATGGATATAATTCATGACTAAGCAACTTTCACTCGAAGCCACACAGTACACCCAGCACTGTAAGATATACCGGTAGTATGATGGCTCGCTGCAATGTGCCGCAGTCGTCAAGATAAGGTTACCTACCTACATGGTACCTAAAGCTTAAACAGTTGCATTTACAGTATGAAACTCGGTTTGGAACACTGTCTATCAACGTTCATTGATTAGCCAGCTGGCCAGTGCTGACATATTTGGTAAGTAGTAATTTTCTCGCGAGCCGAAAAATACCCAATCTCCAACTGAAGATACCAGAAATCGTGCACAACCCCACCCATAGATGCTGGTGCGCTGCATCATTTACGGACACGCTAGCGTCAATAACCAAGTGAATAGGTAAGGTTAGGTCTACCTGGGCTTCGCCCAGATCGTCACATTAGATTCCACAGCACTGGAGCCAGTATCGTACTCACATCAGCAGTAACATTGTTGCGACGACAGCTCTATTAGCGGAAGGCAGGAAGGGGGTAGAGTCAAGAGGTGCATATGCTACGCACGCTCTTCTTTGAGTGAGTGATTGAAAGTAGATGAGACTAGCATACAGCACGCGTCGGATATTAAATTGGGCTTTTTCGACTGAATCTCCATGTCATCTGGCTCTCATTCCGTCCGAAGATCAATCGTCTCGTTCTGCCGAGCGAGTGCGATGCTGCCTCCTGATTCTTAGACGCACAGGCCTTTACTGCATGTGTGTCTATGTCAGGGGTGCCGCGGACATATCCACTGCTTTTCAAGAGTTATCTCATTATTGTCTTTTGCATGATATGCGATGTGGCAACCCAGTCAGTCTCACGGAATGTTGTGATTCGAGGGTAGATGGAAGGGAAATGGTCCTTTCTATTAGAAACCGTATTGCTCAGACTGCTACCTAGTCCACCGGCCTTGAGTTGAGGACATCTCGCCAGTGAAGGAACTATGTAGTCAATCCAGCGCCCTTCCAAAAAAAAGTTTTTTCCTTTTTTTTTTTCCAATGTGTATTTTCTTCCTCTTAGAGTGCTTCGCTCTCTCATCCAGCGCCCACTGCTGGCAACAACCAGATCATACCGCCCCGAGGCCCATTATGATATCATAAATATGACAGGGAGAATGATCATGCCTGGTGAAACGCCGAGCCTATCCTCTAATATCAAAATTCCACGTCTTAATCGCCCTGGCGAAGTTCCTCGCGTCTTAAAGAAGACGTGCCCTATTATCATATTCGAAAGTTGTGGTAATGAATAGATCATGGAACGAAATCCCGCCGCCTTTCGTGCAGCCTTGCCGTGGTCGAGTATAATCATACGTGCTGCTGTGAACCATGCCAACCTCTGCTCCTGCTGTCGAATCGATGCAGTGCATTGGCACCTTTTTGTGCCGGGTTGGACTGAGAATTCGTTTGTTCCCTCGAGGCTCTACCACGAAGTAGAACCCCCTGCAATAAAGGGTATCGTGCTGTAACGCTCGTCCTAAATGCTTGGAGATGAGATTCGGTGCAGCGCCGGTTCAAACCGATTCCATCAGGGAGATCAAGACCATTTTGTAAATGAGACATGCCTTGAGACTGACGTCAACACCAGACTTGCGTAGACCTCCGCCTTTTATGCTCCAGCCTTTCGTCTCCCCTCCGACCAATAATGCCTGCGTCGTATACTGAACGCCAAACGCCGTTTCTCAAGCCCCTTTCCGATTTCATGTAAACGTCAAGACCTTCGCCTGGTGAGGTCAGATGCTTATTAATCTCCATGAAGAAACCGGGGAAATGGCTGGAAATTGGGGGAAAAAAAAAAAACCAATGGAGAGGCCGTGATGGGTATGATACAAATCAAGACTGATCCAGACAAAGAAATATGTACAAGTTGAAAAAAAAAAAAAAGAGGGCGACCAAAGATTGGAGTAGCCGAATAGCCGTTCCACCCTCTCTTCGGTCTAAGATCATGAATTAATGGGCAACATCAGAATGTTGGGGCTGGCGGGGCTGGCCGCGACCGCCCCCTCGGTTGTTGAAGTGTTGGAAGCCCCGTCCCCGACCACGGCCGCCACGGTTCCCGCCACGGTTGTTTTGGTATTGCCGAGGTGGCCCAGAGTCATCGAATCGATCAAACTGACCTACGCGATTTGGCTGTTGTCGGTACTCGCCCTGCCCCCTCCCCTGCGGCGGCGGAGCGTTGTTCTGTTGACTAGCCTGCGTTGAGAGTTCACCCAGCTGGGCCCTGCTGGCCTGGAGTTGTTTCGGTGCATACGTATTCACCGGTCGGGGAATGTTCTCTGGGTTGTCGTAGACGTACAGAGCTTTGTCAATGGTGGATGGAATGGGCTGAATCTCCGTACCGAGGTCCTTCTCAATGTTATACAGATTGTACCGGTCTTCCCAGTTTATCAAGTTAATAGCCAAACCAAGGTGACCATACCGACCGGAGCGTCCAATACGATGTAGATACGTTTCAGCGTTCTTAGGGAAATCGAAGTTGATGACAACATTCACAGCTTGAATATCGATACCGCGCGTAAGAAGATCTGAGCACACCAGATTACGACAAACGCCATTCCGGAAGTCGTGGAAAACGCGGTTCCGAGCATGCTGTGCCATCTTGGCATGACTGTAAAAGCACGAATAACCAAGCTCCGTGATTTTCTTCGCAAGCAACTCGACTCGGTTGGTAGAGTTGCAGAAGATGATGGATTGGTTAATCTGGAGCTTGGAGAAGAGAGTATTTAAGCAGTGGACCTTGGACTTCTCCTCTACAAAGGCGTAGTACTGAGTAATACCGCGCAATGTTAGCTCATCCATTAGATTGATTTCGTAGGGTTTCGACATATTCTTATCAGAGAAGTCCTTGACCGACAAGGGAAAGGTAGCGGAGAACAGCATCACCTGGCGATCCTTGGGGTGGAATTGCAATAGTTGTTCAATGACAGGGGTAAACTCAATTGACAAGAGCTTGTCAGCTTCGTCCATGATGAACATAGAGCACTCGCTCAAATCAGCAACACCCTTACCAGCTAGGTCGAGGATACGTCCGGGAGTGCCCACTACTATGTGCACAGCATCCTGTAGACGGACGATGTCATCGCGGAGCGTAGTACCACCAGTGGTGACCATCACGTTGACGCCGAGGTGTTTTCCGAGGGTTTTGCACACCTGGGATGTTTGCATGGCCAATTCTCGAGTGGGCACTAGTATTAGGGATTGGATTTTGTTGACTTTGGGGTTGATACGTTCAAGTGTCGGTACAACGAAAGCGGCGGTCTTCCCGGTACCATTTTTAGCTCGAGCTAATATGTCTCTCCCCGTCAGAGCTACGGGGATAGATTCTTCTTGAATAGGTGAAGGTTTCTCGTAACCGGCCTCGAAGATGCCCATCAGAAGGTCCCGCTTGAGAGAGAAGTCTTCCCATTCTAGACCCTTGGTGTTTGTGACATCCTATTTGGGACCAGTTAGTCCTTGCACTCGAGGATACGGTAACCTAGGGTCTACTCAAACGAACCTCAGTTTGTTGCCTACCATCACGGACGGGAATATTGAGGCTCTTTTTCCAATCGTTGTTGTCAGCAGCATCGTTTAGCGTTGAAGCTTGCAGCTTAGCGGTTATATGTTCGGTCATTGTTGCAGCGAAGAGTGTCGACACTCTACTATGGTGTAATGACTTCTGGAGGGTCGATTCGATCAGGAAGATGTTTGTGGAGTTTTGCCCGACCTGGGAGATGGAGAAGGTGGAGAGAAGAGCGTAGTCGGTGTAGAGTCGGAAATTGTAGGGTTGCACAGGGTATTATTTCGGTTTACAGTTTTCTCGTAAGAAATCGACTACGTGGAAATATGGGAAAAAACGATAGAGTTGCGCCGGGCAGATGTTATTGGCGGTGGAAATGTCAAGACGGACAACGTGTTCATCAACTGCGCTGGTCTATGTTTTTCAGGTTAGCATAGGGAAACTAATGACAGACGGTTGCGACAGGCAGCTCTAGCGATGAGCGCGCGAAAATGTGCAGGAAGTTTGAGTTTCGGCGAGCCAACACCGGAGGAAAGAGATAAGATACAAGGCTGGTGGTGAGAGGCACACAGGTTCTCCGGCAAAGAAGATGAGGGGCATTGGGTGAAAATGCCTTGTCAAATAAGGGCAAGCATGCATGCACATAGGTTTGGCAGATGGTGCGAGCAAGATATACATACCCAGTACCGGCGAGACGTGAGCATGCACAATGTGGGAGGTTGAGAGCGCCTGTGGTAGTAGTAGACGATTGACGTCGCTTGTTCCTCGCTCGACACGGGTCAGGGATCAAGGACGTGCACTGAAGATGTGACCAATATCTGGTTCAGGTCAACAACAGCTCGCGGTAGGGCAGGCAGCAGCCACGAGACGCAGGGGCGAATTGGCGGTGGTGAATTGAGAACTGCTCAGAGCACTCAGAGCTAATACACCGAGTCTTGCAACTCTGGATGAGCGTTCGGCAGGTGGGCGTGGTCGTGGATGTGGGTGCGGGTGTGGGTGTTGACGTTGTTGCGATTGTGTATCGGGGAGAGGGGGAAGAGAGGGGGGTTTATGCAGAGAAAGGCGTTGTAAGCTGCAGCCAGTGCCGTGAGAATGCGGTGGCTAGAAAAGATGCTGGATGTAGGTGGTGAAGACGGTGAAGACGGTGAAGACGTCGGGTGTGTTTATGGTAGCTTTTCCTGGCTTGGCCTGGACTGAAGCTCTTTTGACGAAGCCCTGATAATTCAATTGATTGCTTTGCGCATTGGACAGAAGCACCAATGGGAACTCAGCAGGGGCCCAACCCTACGACAATGAGACCGTACTGGTGTACTGTGGAGGCCTTGGATTCTAGGGTATAGGTAAATAAATAGTGTTATCATACCTACCTACTGTACGCATTGCTGGTAACCTGTGGCTGAGGCCGCCGAACAATGGGATCACCTGGGCAGCAAGAACATGGATGCATGTGGATTAGGTAACCTTTTGTATGTGGCGTATTAAAATAGACGCCAAACGTCCTTGTCATAATCAGCGGGGGTATAGAGTGGGAAGCTCACTGGCCAAGATAATTCCCCCCAGCGTTCCGAAAACCCCAAGAGACCTGTTTGCAGGTATGTTCCAGCTAAACTATGGAAGAGCACCCAGCTGGAACAAAAAAAAAACCTTACAATATGTAGGTAATGTAATGTAGCAAAGTGGCTGAATTCGATTGTATTGAAATCGATATCTCGACCAGTGAGAGCCTTCCAGCTAACAAGAGGGAGAACTTGAACGGTAGGTATTCCTTTATACGACACCCTAGCACCAAAAGCCCCCGCACCTTAAATACTGCCTAAGATGGACTAATGCAATGCAAGTAAGTAAGTAGGTACTTTAAAACTACCTACATGTAGGTATATGTAGAGGTCAGCTGGTATTCCTTGGCAGGACTTAGTACCAACTGGAAGGTAAACCCTCATAGACCCACTAGACGTCTTAGAGTTAGCGTCTAGGTACATACCTACAGCTGGAGTACACTAAAATGCCTGGGCCGAACGGGCCGCTCGTCGCATTGATTCACCATCTCTTATCAACCCATCCCGACATCTTCAACTCTTCACCATTTACAGCTCCTACAACAATTAGCAACAACCATCAAGATGGTTTTTCGAGATTGACCATGCTCCTCAAAGAGTCCGCCCGTGTGCTGTCCTCGAATTCCAATCTTGCTGCCCAGGGCGTCTGCTCGCCAGTATCTTGTGTAACAGCATCATTGTCGTCATCGTCATCGATACCATCGCCGTGTTCGGGTAATAGTCAGCGGCCACGAGCACGCTCTGGCCAACACCCAGGCCCGCGTAGGCGGCATGTCGAACACAGACCGGGCTTAGGGTGGAACCACCCGGTTTCTCGTTGCTACGCTTCCGTCTCGTGGCCTGCCCATAACCACCCGCCCGCGGGCTATACATGGCCGGCCTCACTCTATCCGACGCCCTATGAGGTTCTTGCCCAGCCAAGAGATGCGCCTTACAACAAGGTGCTGTTTTATCAGCTAGTCAAGGTTTATCATCCAGATAGGAACTACACAGATGCCGATTCGTCAATTCCACACTCTGTGCGACTGGAACGCTATCGGCTAGTGGTGGCGGCGAACGAGATCTTGAGCGACGACGCGAAACGAAAGGCATACGACCTGTACGGCGCCGGCTGGAACGGCAATCGCACGATGCAGGACCTGTATCGCGAAGCTGACCGGTCGTGGCGGGATGAGCCGGGAAATGCGAGCAGGAACGCTACCTGGGAAGACTGGGAGAAATGGCGCCGCGAGAGGAACGGGGAACCGCCACCGCAGAATCCCGTGTTCATGTCTAACGAGCTGTTCGTTATTGTGCTGTGCTCCTTGGTGGTCGCAGGGAGCTTCGCCCAGGCCCGGCGGGCGAACTCCAATACGCTGAATATCGTCGAGATGCGCGATCAGAAGCATGCCGCCATTAGTGACGACATGAGGCGGCGACAATATGAAAAAACACCTCTCAATCGACACGAGAGGGTAGAGAGCTTTTTGCGACAGCGAGACAGTTGGAATCTCGCGTCATCTGTGCATAGAAGTTCCGAATCACCTCCCTGAGGCAAGTAGAGTTAGGAGAGCATTCATCAAAAATGCTACGCCTGCCTTCTCATTATTAGCGCAATTGTTGAAATGTGCCAGCCGCAGTCACTCGCAAGTTGTTGAATAAGATAGTACAAATGCGAGCACACGAACAGGTTACAGACTATGCAAACAAATGGATAAGTCAGTCACTCTTGCTTACCACCCATGGATGCGCGTCCCTTTCTCACCCTACGCGTCGCGCCCGAATCACATCTCTCTTGCGTATGCCATAGCTCCGAGCTCGCATGGTGGACAGGACAGGTAGGATCCATGATCTGTTTCAGCCGCCTTGGACGCTGGTAAGGCAACCATAGCAGTGGTACCAGGTGGTGTATGCGTTGCACGGCATAAAAACGCTCACTGCACGGTGTACAGGCCTCAGGGGCCGGGCAGCGCCTCTGGCAGTGCCGTGGTTACACCGTGAATAGCACGTAGACGCCGCTACCCAGGTCAATCACGCGACCGCTCATTCGCCGCTCGAGGTCTAGACCGAGCCTATGCAGCCATTCTTCGTACAGTACCGAGTCCGCCGCCGACTCGCCTACCACCCTTCCTTCCTACATAGGTACTTAGCAGGTATACATTTATAAGCTCTAAGGTTCAAAAAGGAGAAGTCCTAAGCGTCGTACGATGCCGGTAAGTTGCCTCGAGCTCGAATTGCCCTCCCAACTCTTCATGTATGCACCTAAATATGAATACGCGCGTTTGGGACACCGCTACCGTAGATCAACCGTCCAACTCGCTCAGGGATTAGGATTGATCTGCCGGAACCCCAGGCCGGAGCATAGGTAAGGGCACAGCTATGCCCAGTGCTGCTGTATGCTAACCTGGGTGCCCATCTCCCTGTCTACCTACCTACATACTTAGAATATCTGTACCCCCCAATGAGACACACGGCTACAACTCCAACCTTAGTAGCCGACCTTTCCCACCAAGCCTCACCAAGCCTCATTCGTATCCTACCACGCCGCTTCTTCCTGAATGTCGGCGCTTCCGTAGCTTCAAGATAGCGTCGTGCCGATCATGGTCTTTACCGCGTCCCTAGCGGCCCATCAAAAACACACACATACCGTCATCTTCCTTCATGGTCGCGGGTCCAGCGCTCGAGAGCTCAGCCGACAGCTATGGGAGACCCATAATGGGCGAGGCGAATCTGTGCAGCACATTTTCCCCTCCGTGAAATGGGTGTTCCCTCAGGCCGATGAAGTGTACATCGAGCGTTTTCAACACTACCTGCGTGAGTGGTCCGACATCTGGGATACTCGAAAGCCGGACGAGCGTCGTGAGCTACAGTTACCCGGCTTAAAGGTTGCTGTACCTCAGCTAGTCAGATTGATACAGACTGAGGCACACTCAATTGGACTCCAGAACGTTATTCTAGCTGGCATATCTCACGGCTGTGCCACGGCTGTCCAGGCTCTCTTGAATCTACCAGGCACGAACGACCGGCTGTGCGCATTCGTCGGCTTATCCGGCTGGATGTCTTTGGAAGGGGCTTCCGTGCAGGAATGCCGCGAGTTATTAGGGCTCACAACATCCGATCTGGGCGACGATATATACCGCAACACCCCGGTGTTCCTCGGTCACTGTGCCGATGACTCGATCGTCTCGATCGAGCAGGGCAAGCGACTCAAAAACACGCTGAAGGCGTACGGCATGACAGTGACATGGAAGCAATACCGGGACGGCGGGCATTGGATCAATAGTCCTCAAGGTGTCGAGGACATTGTCGCCTTTCTACGAAGCCAGGGTCTCGGGAGTCCATAAAAAGACTAAGGACCGAATTAGCATGAGTGGTTCTTGCCCTGCATCTACGTGGATTCTAGTTGGCATTAAGGTGCTGTTAAGATATCCAACCGTCGAAAACACGAACAAGAAGGAAAAAAAAAGAAAAAAAAAGCAGAACGAAATATGAGATCAAGCCCAGCGTTGACGGCCATTCATTGATTGGATATCTGGTTTACGAAATATGTACGGCAACATTTAATTAGGGGGGTATCCAGGGGCATATGGGACGGGACGGGACAGGCAGGCAGGAAGGCGCAAACAATCGATTTCTACTCTCTCCCCTTGGATGTCGCGGCTGATACACAAAAAATGGAAAGACCTGGATCGCCGGCTACGGCTCGGCGTTGGGGTCTCCATCTGGAAATGGGAGGCTTCCGTCCTAAGGGGTTTGTTTTATTTTTAGGCCATTGTCCATACACCAAGTTTATCCAGTCACCTCTATTCACGGCGCTCTCTCAGGTTCGCTGCACACGGATAGTCGGGGTCGACTATATACAGAAAGAATGCAATCGGGAGGCGTTTACTTGATATAGATTCTGGGTTATAGATTCTTTATCATGGGGTATTGATTGCCATTAGTAAAGGATTGATGCTGCTATATACATTCGTTTTCATTATACATGTATGTGACTTGTACATTTATACGGTAATTACTACGAAAGTCTTGATCACTAAGGTTTCAGAGCAGGCACGTAAACATTCTTAATCCGCCGCCTCATCACGGCCTCCGCATTCTTAGGATCGATGCGTTCCTCTTGTCCGAGTCTGATCATGCGTCCGACGAGAAACATCATTTTGCCCTGCGGGAAAACTTCAGCATCCACGAATTCGCGCAGGACATCCTCCTGCCCGGTGACGGCGCGATCCGCGAGCAAGTCGTATTCGTCGGCGGAGAGCTCCTTGAACCATAGATCAAGGGATTCAATGGCGGCCGAGACACTGCCGTATTCACCCGGCACGCGGCCGCGGAAGATGGTCCATAGCAGCTCCTTGGCGACTTTGGCTGTGATGTCGTGGCTATATAGATGGTATATGAGGTCGGCGAGGTGGCGCACTGGCACGCGGGCGCATTCCCCGTCGATCGTGAATCCCAGGTCCTGCGCCGGCTCGTCGCTGCGCTCGGCCGTGAGACGCCCTAGTTCGTGCAGGATCCAGTTCGCCGCGAGCTGGTAGCAGGTTTCAACCGCATAGAGCGCGTTCTCGCCGAGCTTGGCTTGCAGCGCGGTCACGACTGCCCAGAAATACTCGATCCGCAGGCCCCCGTCTAGCGAGACGAGCGCCATGGCGTCCTTGGACGAGAGCTTGTACTCGCGGGTCAATATGTCGAGGACGTCGTCGGGGAGCACGCCCATTGTGTCTCGCAGGTGCGCCACGAGGTCCGTCCCGATGAGCAGGGGCGCGATGTCCGGGTCCGGCATGTAGCGGTAGTCGACTTCGCCTTCTTTACCGCGCAGACGGCGCGTCTCGGTTGATCCGATGGACCACCCGCGCGTCTCGCCGGCGATCGTGCCGCCCGCTTCGAGGACCGCAATTTGTCGGTCGCGCTCGGCGATGATGGCGTCCTCTACGGCCTTGAAGCTGCTCAGGTTCTTGATCTCGGTGCGCTGGCCGAGCGGTGCGTCCGGGTCGCCGGATCGCCGGACGGAAACGTTGACGTCCGCTCGCAGTCCGCCGGTCTCCATGCCTGATACGCAGGCGTCGACGGCGTTGAGCAGGATTTGGACCTTGCGCACGAAAGCGGCGGCTGTCGCGGGATGGTGGAATTCCGGATGAGTTATGATCTCGATTAAGGGCATGCCGACGCGGTTGAAATCGATCCAGTGCACGTCGTCGGGCTGCGCAACCGTCTTGGCCGTATCCTGCTCCATCTGGACCTGCTTGATGCCAATGGACACGCCGTCGCCGTCCTCAACTGCGATGCCGTCGCGGGCGCGCAGGCGTATGCGACCATCGCGGGCGAAGGGCTCGTAGTACTGGGTGATCTGGTAGCCGGACGGCTGGTCCCAGTGGAAGTAGTGCTTGCGGTCGAAGCGGCTGACGGGCTGGACCTCGCAGTTCAGGGCCAGGGCGGCGCGCAGGGCGGGAAGAAGCGTCTCTCGCTGGAAGATAGGCTGGCTGCCGGGCGTGGCGAGGTCAAAATAAGCGACATGGGAGTTGGGAGCGTCGTTAAAGGACGTCGAGGCGGTCGAGAACAGCTTCTTAGCCGTGTTCAGCTGTGCGTGGATCTCGATGCCGACTGTCAGCTCCCAGCCGTCGACGACCTGATTATTGGCATTATTCTTCTTCTTTTTCCCCGATACTTTCTGTTTTCTGGCTTCGTCCTTCAGCTGCTTGCGCAGGGGGACGTGGATCGGGGCGGGCGCATTCGAAGGTGGTTCGCTGGGTTCAGAGTGCAGGTAGCGGACAAGAGGCGTATGTGAAGGTGTGATTGGCGGTATCTGGATTCGAGGCCGTGTTCGCAGGCAGCCTCTACTTATCAGTTGGCCATTGAGCAAGTACCTGCTCAGAGTCGCAGGCCGAATATGCGGCATTGTGGCGACAGCAGGCCGGTGTCTAGCCCACTCAACGACGGTGAGGTTGGTGAATTGATTTGTTTAGTGGGCGACTTTCGTGAAGCTAGTGGACATTACAAGCTTGCACATGAAATTCTGTTATCGACACATGAACCTAAACCTTATCCGGTAAAGTCTACCATTTGTCCCACAACGCCCCATTTTTCATACAAATTAGGATAGTTTGGGACACCTAGTAAACACTTTCTAGATTAATAGTTAACACCTTGTCTGTTTTAAATTAGCTTATTTTTCAAAAGATTATCCCATAGGTATTACCTTTAAAAAAATGCTAAGTTAACTAATTTAACGCGTTTAAAAATCTTGTTATAAAATTAATCACATTAAATTTAGTAGCAAATATATTTTAAGTAAAAAAACGTAAATTAACATGTTTTTATTAGCTGCTAAAAAAGTAACTTAATTGTTAATTTTATTAAAAAACACTTTTTTAGCTATTAAATCACTTGTTTAAAGGTTTTTAAAAACAGCTTTTAAGTTTAAATATTTTTTTAACTTATTAATATATTAGCAATAGCGTTAGCTATTATTTTTAGCTTTGCAAAGTTATTTTTATTATTTATAATAAATTTAGCGTTAATATAAATAATAATTAGCTTAATAATTAACGTGTTTTATTATTAAATAATAAATATTATTAAATAATAAAAATCTTAGGTTTTTTTACCTTTTATTATTTAAACTTTATTTTTTTTATTTATAATAATAAACTATGCATTAAAAAAAATTAAATTATTAATTATTATTAACGCTTTTAAATATAACTTTTATATTTTTATTTATAAGCTTGTAAAAATATATAACATTTTTAATAAAACTTTTTACTATAAAATTGCCGGTATTACACTTTAGTATAATAATAAAAATATAACGTGTTTTATTATTAAATAACAAATATTATTAAATAATAAAAGTTTTAAGCATTATTTAAGTTGCAACGTGAAAAAAACAATTATAACACAATTAAATTATTTTAAATTAATTAAAAAAAATTTTATTAAATATATTTATATTTATTATATAAATACGCATATTATAATTAATGTTGCTATATATGCTATAATAGCACGCGCGCGCAAATGCTTTTACTTAACAACTATTTTTTTTATTATTTTTTTAATTTATTTAATTACCACTTTTTTTAAAAAAACTTAAAAATTTATTTTTTTAAATTAAATAAATATTTTTTTAATTGATAATTGCTTATTTTTTGTTTTTTAACGTTTATTAAAAATATAATTAGCTTTTTAAAGCTTAGCTATTTTATTTAATATTAATATTTATTTATGCAATAAATAATATATAACTTTTAATAATAAATTTATAATATTAATAATTTTGCTAAATAAATTATTTTAATGCTTAGCAATTTAAGTTTTTAAATAAATAGTTTATAAAACAGCTTTTTTAATAATAATAAAAGTTTTTAAAACTTAAATAATAAAAAATAACTTAAGCTTTAATAATAATATAAAAAAAATTAATATAACATTAAACTTTAAAATAACAACTTTTAAATTAAATAAAATAAAATTAATAGCTTTAAATTTAAATATAATGTTTACAAATATTATTACTTAAATATAAGCTTTAAAAAACGCAGGTAAAAAGTTTTTTTTTAAAATATACATTATATTTGTTTGCATAATATTGCTAATTTTAATATTATATGCTTTTTTTAACAGGCTAAAATATACTACGTTTAAAAGCTAAAGTTTATAAAAAAAATGCGTAAATATTATTTTAGTAAAAATATTATTTTTTTAGCAATAGTTTTTAAATTTTTCTAAATAATAGCTTTTATATTTATTAAAAATAAAAAAACATTTTATATTTATTAAACATAGTTAAATATATTTGTTAAAATATTTAATTTATTTTAAATTAAAATTATTATTAATTTAGCTATTATATAAAACTGCAATTTATTATTTAAATAATAAAAAGCTATTATAATATTAAAAAACAAAGTAAGTTTTTTTTTTAAAAATAATAAAAAACAGTATTAATTAACTTTATAAATTAATTAAACAAATAGTTATAAATTAATTTTAATTGCTTTATTAAGCTTGCTTAAGTTTATTTTGCTTTTTAACATTTATTATAATTATATTCATTATAATCATGCTTATTATAAACTTTATTTTATTAAAATTATATATATTTTTTTTTTGCAATATTTTTACGTTTCATAATTTTCTTTACGCGTTTATAATATATATTATATTTAATAAAATCTTTGCAGAAAACTTAGCTATAATTAATTTAATAGTTTAAACGCGTTTAAAAAGCTAATATATAATTTATAAAATATATCGTTTAACATTTTCCGATAAATTAGCTACTTTGCTTAGCTAATAATTAATTAGCCATATTTTAAATATAACACACCTAAAGAAAAAACGCTTTTAAATTTAAATAAATTATAAACTATATAATTGCTTGCTTTTTAAAATTAATTAATTTTAACTTTATATTTTTGCTGCTACGTTAAAACACAATATTAACAATTTTACAACAAAAAGTTTTGTTAAAAACGCTATATATTTTTGCAAGCTTATAAATAAAAATATAAAAGTTACGTTTAAAAACGCTAGCAGCAATTAATAACCTAGCTTTTTTTAACGCGTAGTTTATTATTATAAATAAAAAAAATAAAATTTAAATAATAAAAAGTAAAAAAACCTAAAACTTTTATCACTTAATAATATTTATCACTTAATAATAAAACACATTAAAATTAAAATTAATTAATTTTAAAAAGCAAATAATTATATAGTTTATAATTTATTTAAATTTAAAAGCGTTTTTTTTTTTAAATATATTATATTTAAAATATAATTAATTAATTATTAGCTAAATAAAGTAATTAATTTATTAAAAAGTGTTAAATAATATGCTTTATAAATTATATATTAGCTTTTTAAATATATTTAAATTATTAAATTAACTATAGCTAAATTTTTAACAAAAATTTTATTAAATATAATATATATTATAAACGCATAAAAAAAACTATTAAATATTAAAGCATTGTAAAAAAAATATATATATAATTTTAATAAAATAAGTTTATAATAAACATAATTATAACTAATATAATTATAACAAATATTAAAAAGCAAAATAAACTTAAATAAGTTTAACAAAGCAATTAAAATTAATTTATAGCTATTTATTTAATTAATTTATAAAATTAATTAATATTGCTTTTTATTATTTTAAAAAAAAAACTTATTTTGCTTTTTAATATTATAATAGCTTTTTATTACTTAAATAACAAATTATAGTTTTATATAATAGCTAAATTAATAATAATTTTGGTTTAAAATAAATTAAATATTTTAATAAATATATTTAACTATATTTAACAAATATAAAACATTTTTTTATTTTTAATAGTTATAAAAGCTATTATTTAAAAAAATTTAAAAATTATTGCTAAAAAAATAATATTTTTATTAAAATAATATTTGCGCATTTTTTTTTATAAATTTTAGCTTTTAAACGTAATATATTTTAGCTTATTAAAAAAAGCATATAATATTAAAATTAACAATATTATATAAATAAATATAATATATATTTTAAAAAAAGAAATTTTACTTATATTTTTTAAAGCTTATATTTAAGCAATAATATTTATAAATATTATATTTAAGTTTAAAATTATTAATTTTATTTTATTTAATTTAAAAATTATTATTTTAAAGCTTAATATTATGCTAATTTTCTTTATACTATTGTTAAAGCTTAAGTTATTTTTTATTATTTAAGTTTTAAAAACTTTTATTATTATTAAAAAAGCTGTTTTATAAACTATTTATTTAAAAACTTAAATTGTTAAGCATTAAAATAGTTTATTTAGCAAAATTATTAATGCTATATATTATTTATTATATAAGCAAACGTTAATATTAAATAAAATAATTAAACTTTAAAAAATTAACTATATTTTTAATAAATATTAAAAAACAAAAAATAAATAATTATAAATTAAAAAAATATTTATTTAATTTAAAAAAACAAATTTTTAAGTTTTTAAAAAAAGTAATAGTTAAATAAATTAAAAAAAAAAAAAAAAATAGTTATTAAATAAAAGCATTTATATATGCGCGCTATTATAGCATATATAGCAATATTAGTTATAATGCGTGCACTTATATAATAAATATAAATATATTTAATAAAAAAGATTTCAATTAATTTAAAATAATTTAATTGCGTTATAATTGTTTTTTTTATGTTATAACTTAAATAATGCTTAAAACTTTTATTACTTAATAATATTTATTATTTAATAATAAAACACGTTAGCTTTAAAATTAATATATTTAATAATATTAATTTTTAGCTATTAAATTTAATAAAAATAATAATAATAATAATAGTGATAATAATAATATAATTTATTATTATTATTTAAGGTTTATAGCTTTTTTTTTAATGTTATTTTTTATTAACAAAGTATTTAGCCGTAATTTTTTTTTACATTAAATAATAATAAAACGCTTTTTATATTAATAAATTAAAAAATAACTTTAACTTTTTTATTATAAAGTTTATAAAGCTTTTTTAAAGTAATTTTAAAATTGTTAATAAATAATAAAAAGTTTAAAAAAGTTAAGTTAATTTATAATTATTAATAAATATTAAAGTTAATTAATTTAAGTTTTTCATTTAGTTTTATATAAACATTTAAATAATAATTAAATTAGTTAATAATTATTATTTGCTTATAAAAAACATAACGGCAAAGCATTTTTTATTAACGTGTAAACCGTTTATTATATTAATTTATAATTATATTAGCTAAATTAATTTTAATTTTTATTATTTTTAACATTTAATTTTTTCATTTTTTATTTTTTATTTTTTATTTTTTTTTATTTACAACTTTTTTTTTAACTATTTATAACGTTATTTTATATTTTAATATTTATTAATTTATTAATTTATTAATTTTTTAATAATGTTTTTAACATTTTTTATTAACGCGTTTTTTGCTACCTTTGCTAAAAGCTTTAATGTTTAATAAGTTTATGCTTTTTTTTAAAGCTATTTTATTTGTAAAGCTTATATTAGTAATAAATAAAACGGTTAATTTACCCGCTGCATTATATATTATATTACCGGTTAATTTTACCGACTTTTTACTGCTTAGCAAAAAAAGGTTTTTTTTAATTATTAAAGCTATAATTTTAAAGCTATTATTAAGCTATATAAATATATTAATAATTGGTTTTTTATAATTAAATGTTTTTATTATAATTATTTTTTAAACTTTAATATAATTATTTATTGCCGTTAAAAAATAATTAAATTTATTAAAAATATTATTATTTATAATATTAATAATTTTATTTAACGTTATTAAATATACCGATTTATTTTAATTATAAATATTTATATAATATTAACCGAGATAAATATAAATAATTTTATTATTAAATATTTATAAATAAAAAAAGGTTTTTATATTAATTATATAGCAATTATTTATATGTTATAATAAAATAACGTGTAATATTAAATTAAATACCGTTATAATTATATATATTAATTTATTTAATTATTTAAATAATGTAATATTATATAAAAGTTTTACTTTAAAATTATTTTTTTTAATGCTATATATAAAATATATTAGCTTTTATTTATTTTATTTTATATTAATTAATATTTTATATATAAATTAATTTATTTAATAAATTTATTTTTAAAATTGTTAATTTAACTTTATTAAATATAACTTTTAATATAACTTTTATTATATTATTTAATAATAATAAAAACTTTTACATTTAAGCTTTTTATTAAGTTAATGACTTTTATTATAGCTTTAATATATTTGCGCTTTTTATTATTATTATTAATAAAACCGAAGGCATTTGCAACGCTGTTTAAGCTGTTTGGCTTAACATTTAACTTTAATTTTATATATGGTATATATTTAACAATATATACGCAAAGGTTAAAAAGCGATAAAAAAGCTTTATTTTAAAAATTTATAGCTTTATAAAAATTATTACGCTATTATTAAAGCGGTGGCAAAAGCTTAAACGGATAAATGATAAAAAGTTTAAAGCTATGAAATTATTATTCATATTAACATTTAATAAAGTTGCTTTTAAATAATAATGTTATTATTAACGTTAAAATTTTAATTTTTTTAAAATTAATTATAATTTTAACGGTGTTTTAACGCTATTTAAATATTTAGCTTATTATAATTTTAAAGCTAAATTTTTTAACTAGTTTTATATATTAGCTTATTTAAGCAATATTTATTAATAATACCGATATTAATAAATATATTATTATACGGCAAATTATTTAAATTATAATATTTAATTAATTTTTAAAGTTAAAAGCTTTTATTTTAAATTAAAGTTATACCTTCATTATATTTAAGCTAATGGTTTTTAATTATATAAAGCTATTATAATATTTTCCGATATAAAAAAAGCTAAATATATAAGCTTTTAGCAACATTAATTTTAACGGCAATTTATTTATATAAAAGCTTTTATATTTGTAAATAAAGCAATTAAATTAAAGGTATTATAATATATATTAAAAAAGCATATAAATAATATAAAGCGGCTTATTTAATTTATTAATATAATATATTAATATTAATTTAGTAAATGGTATTATAATTAGCGTTTAAAAATTAATATTTTAAAATTTTTGTTTTAAAAAATAACCATTTAATAAAAAATTAAATAATAAAGCTAGAAATTATATATAATTAATAAATATTGCAAAATAAAATAATATTTTAAAAAATTACATTTAATTTGCAATAATAAATAATAATGTAAATGGCAAAAAATAAACCGGTAAAAAATGAAAGTATAATATAATTAATTAAATAAAAAAGTGTAAAAAAAAACGTGTAACATTATATTTAATCGGGTTAAAATAATGGGAAAAAAAGCATATTATATAACTTAAGCTTAAAAATTAATAATTTAATAAGCCATTTATTAATTAAATTAATAAAATTTTCAAAGGTTAATAATTAAAAAAGTTAAAAATAATAAATAAAATAATTAAAAGTTAAAAATAAAATATAATTAATAAATTAAAAAAATAAAAAAAATAAAATAAAATAAAACAAACTATGTTTAATTAAGCTAAGCTAAAAAAAAAAGCGTATATTATATAATTTAAGTTTAAAAATTAATAATTTAATAAATTATTTATTAATTAAATTAGTGAGGTTTTTAAAGGTTAATAATTAAAAAATATCGTTATTATTAATAATAATTAAAAAAGTTAAAAATAAAAATTATTATTAAAAGTTAAAAATAATAAATAAAATGGTTAAAAATTAAAAGTAAAATATAATTAGCTAAATAAATGAAAAAATGTAAAATAAAGTTAATTAAACGTTTATAATTAATAATAATTAATATATAGCTTTTATTTTAAAGTTAATTAAGCTAAAAATATATATAATTAAACTTTTAGCTATTATTTATAACAATATAACCATTATAATATAATAATAATATGCTTTATATTATATAAAAAAACTATAGTTTAAATTTATATAAAGGTATTTTAACAACATTACATTTTATATGTAAAATGTAATTTTTTTAATTAATTTTTTATAATAATTAAGCCTATTATAAATTTAATAATTATAATATTATAGCTTATTATATTTATAATAGTTATAATGCTATAGCTCACTATATTTATAATAGGCTTAATGGTTGGCTTTTTTTTAGCTGTAATTTTTAAACGATTATTTTTTTGTTTACTAATTTCATGGGCTTATCCCAGTAAATACCCACTATTATTGTAAATATGGCTAGTTTGGCTGAGATTTGGCTAAAAAATAGGTATATCGAGGTATTTGTGGGGTGGTTACTATGTTGGGTTTAGGTTCATGTGTCGATAACAGAATTTCATGTGCAAATAACTGCGGTGGCTTTGCTGGTATCAATCAACGTATCCACTAAACCTGAACCGGGATTCAGATAGCCTAGTGGGTGCTAGTGGTGGCATGATCAGGGAGCAACTCCACTATCAACAGACTTATTACCCCACTAGTCCCCCACCAAGCGAACCGACCTCACGGCACCCTAGAGCTCCAGCTGTCCTGTATGTATGCTGTACAGAAAGCATGATGCATCATCCGGTCGCGAGTCCATTCTTATCTTAGGTAGACACCTAAAATGTACAGAGATAAGTGTTTGGGCTACCATACGACCGCATGGAACTCTCTCATCTTCTTTTACGCCGACATACCCACACCACGAAGCCGTGGTACTGGGTCGTCGATGACGATGAAATACCGGTACCCAGGAAGATGATGAAACAACTTCAGCCACCATGAAAATCAGAGTTACCCGTCTGCATTCAATATATCGACTCGAGATCGGCAGGACTAACGCCGCCGGGAACGCCGCCTGTGAGCGATGGCCTGTCTCTTGAACCAATCAGCCATCACATGTCGATATCTCATGAGCCGATGGTGGTGTCGAGGACCTGCTGGCTCGGACCTCTCACGTCTGCTCATCCGCATCCTGTCCGCAGTCGAGGCACGGCCCCTCCTGTCCGGTCGGTATTTAGCATCTGAGAGTACCTATTCTTAGGTAGCGTACGCTCTCCAAGCTATGGGCAGATCATAACACGTTGATAGGTAAGTAAGTTACAGCAATAGGTAGGTGGTTCAGTATGCTACTTGATTCACCACCTCCCACTCACTCATCCTATCCCGTCCGCCTACTTCCTGACTGTGTCTGAGTTGAGTGTCTCTTGTCTCTCGTCTCTTGTCTCCCTCCTTTCCTCCCTCCCTTTTCATCCTCCGATGTATACTATATCCCCCCCACCTGCCATCATGATCAAGTAATACCTGTTGTGTCTTGTTGCGCACTGCCCAGAGTTGAAGAATATCACGCGCACATCTGTCGCAATCATGTGTGTGTGTGTGTGTGGCACCCTCTTCCCGCGTCTTATCCTACCAGTAGTTCCCTTGCGGACATGTGGCCCGTAAAGCATTTCTTTTGCTCTTGACTCTTCGTCCTCTCACGGCCAATGCAGAAGAGCTTGGGGATGCCCGGACGTTTCTTGTATACCACCCCTCCTTCGGCTGCCCATTTGTTTGCCTGATTTTGCATTTCGTATCTGCCTGCTGCTATTGATACCCAATCAAATCCACAGCCGCCTTGCAAACAGTGTCCATGGTGCAACACGGACACCTCCAACAGGACGTAATCATCACACAGGTCTGCCCCGTGTCTTGGTGCTCTTCGCCCCTCTGTCGTGGCATCTCCTTCAGTGCATTCCGTTGAGACCTTGAAGTTCAACTACATACACAACCTCGTCTGTCTGCGTCTGGCCGCCAGCTTATTGTAGTTCTATCAGACCATCGCCGACATGGCTGATAGTGGGGACAATTTGCGTCAAGACGCTTCTCCGTCTTCCCGCCCAGCTCCGGGAAAGGCGAGGCCGCGTATACAGGCTCCGGAGCCACTAGCTGACCACAGCGGTGGGAAATCAAAGAAACTACACAAACGGTCACCAACCGTTGTCAGCATCACTAGCGACAAGACAGAGCGCAGCCAATCACCCAGTCATAGCACTCCGTTGACGGAAGGTCCGGAAAAAGTGACAGTCGATAATCCCGCGACATCAAGCGACAAGACAGAGGAAGCCCGTAACACTTCCAAGTCTTCAGTGAAGGATGAGTCTTCGCAAGCCAAGCCGCCACTACGCGATCCTAATTTGTCGCCCGACACGCCGAAGACCGGTCTTGGTATTGCTAATGAGTCAGAAGATTCGAGTGGGAGCTGTGAAACAGTCACGCACATATCCCCAACGAGGCGGGATAGCTCCGGAAAGGGAACCACGGCGAAGACGAAAAGATTTCATAGTAACATGCTTAATGCGCTGAGCTTTTTAGACTCAGACTCACCTCAACTCACGCCTGAAGGCATCCAACGCACTGTACAGGAAGCTTCAAGAGCATCGCCAGACACGACTAAGAACACATCGCCTTCCGCTCGCAGCACTTCGTCAACCTCGAGTACCTCAAAAGACGGCCTCTTTGACGTCTTCGGTGACCATGAGACCGATAAGAGCACAAGCCCTGAACATAGCATCAATGGGGACCTGAGAGGTACAGCACCTGACGAAGCCGGGCCCCGCGCACGGCCCGGCAAGGGCAGGAGACGAAGCTATGGCACTCCCGAGATGCCACGAGTAAATGCTCACCACACCCACCTACCCCCTGATGACCTCACACCCCGAGCACCAAACCAGCATTTCGTCAAGTATAACGTCCGACCTGAAATGCCGCCTTTCACTGGCTATGAGCTGCTGGCCTCGAGATTGTCTGCTACAGCAGTATGTCGAAACGGACCACCTCTTCGGCCCGTTTACCGGAGGTTTGAGTCATTAAATCATCGAATACTCCTTCATCTTCAGGACGAGATTTGTGAGCTCGAGGAACAACTGCGCCACCTCGATACCGTTGATACGCAGAATCGGCGTTGGCAGAGTGGCATTCTTCCGGCCTCACGGAGAGCGGAATCCATGTCGGGCAGCGAACTCCAATGGCACAAGATGGACATCCTAGGAAAGATAGCCTTTAAATTAGATCAGTATAGTAAGTGGATGCGCTGCGATTCGCAACCTCATCAACTGTTCTCGCAGCTAATATCTGATATTCAGACCGGGTCTTGTCGTCCTTTCGGGAGACACTCTCCCTACCTGCTCCAGCGCCAGTCGACATACAGGAGTATCGAGGCTTTCTTGCAAGCTATACGCCCATTACTGAGGTCGAAACTCAATTCCTAGATGCGACAGATGATCTCGTCTGCTTAGGCTATAGCGATGAAGACATGGCAACAAATGAGGAAGATGTAATCACACCAATTACACGATCCGATATCACAGACTTTCCGCCTCAACGTCGCGTATCGGTCTTATCTCAATCTGATATCTCTCACCGATTTGAGGAGAGAAGAAGTCCGTCTCCGAACCAGCCGAATTCTTCTCATGATGCTCCTCACAACCAGCATGCCGCAAACAACCAGTCATTGACGCACTTGTCAATAGCGATGGCGGCGGCTATCACATTGCCCATTTTGACGTTTCTGGTGATTCCGGGTTTTATTGGGCGTATGACTGTAGTATGTCTGGTAGGGATCGGGATCTTAGGGGCCTTGGTGCAAGGCAGGGTGATGAAGCTTCAGGCAAGCCAAGAGTTCTGTATCAGTGTGGCACTTTATGGCGGTGTAATGGCGTTTCTCGCTGGGATGGTTAATTAATATTAATGTATGGTCATAATATTTTCGGCATAATGGAAGGAAGAAAATCATGTGTACCTACCTCCTGGTTGGCTGGGAGGCAGCAGGCCGTATCAAGTGTAAGGTCATAATAGAGATTTTCATTCAAGTGTCTACATAGATATAACTCCTTCAGATATCCTTTATGTAAGCTGATACCTGCAAGGTGCTAGGGCTGATGCTGCACGCTGACGGACTGGCTGACGACCGGCATCTTCCTCTCGTAGCAATCAATCATCGTGTTCAAGTTAAAGTCACGTTTCAGAATGATGCCCAAACGAACTCGCTTCAGTTGGATCTAATAAATCTCGACAGAGTATATTAAAAATAGCTCCAAACTCCCTATCTTTTGCCTAGGTGTCGACATGTCTCCTCGCCTCGAAATGCGAATAGATTGTTCTTTTTCCCAACCAACTTCACTCGACGTAAGGAGCCAACCAGGCCTGCTTCTGAGGTTACTCTGGACTTTCATGAAGCTTTCGCATCTTCTGACTTTTTTAAACACCTAGAATGATGCTTTTGAGTAAGAGATCGTTCTATAAAATCACTGAATAACCAGCCAGTACCTAGGTAGCTACCATAAGATCGTCCGTCGGGTCGGAAGTATTGTATAGAACTAGAGCATACTTTCAACATTGGCTGCAGTAACGACCTCGTCAATTTAGATGCTCCTCTTGTAAGATTTTCCAACCATACGCACCGCGCTGTCTAAAGCTGCTTGTTCAAGCCTATTCTTGAACCCAAGGGAAGCATGTGTTGTTTCCGAGCGTGTTTTGTGCACTTCCTACAGATATAAACTAATGAATTGCGCAAATACGACCACAGATACATTCTCAAGACAGCCTACACATTTCTATACATCTGTACTTCCTCGGTAGCGATAGAGTAAGTCTGGTAAATAGTCTTTTTGCTGTTAATGAGTTCAACTGGGTAAATACTGAATAATCTCCTTCTTATCCCTGACAACACTTGGCTGTACAGTAGCCTCAATAGCTGTACTTAGTGGATCTGTGATGAAGGTAACCAAACTGCAGTACACGCGGTAGTTCGAAGGTATACTCGTAGGTCTACTTGATGTTGAATTATTGGGAGCCCTGTGGCCCATGATAATACAAATCCAGAAAGAATGATATAAAAACTTGGGGTTATGGCACCATTGTATCTGCAGTGTTTTTATGTGTCATTGTACACAAGTAATAAATAAATAAATATGCATGGGGAGGCCGGGGATGTCAGCTTCTAGGTTCAGGAGTTGTTGGAAGTGAAGTATGTTCAGGTGTTTACATATCTTACAAGATGGAGGGCCACGGAAGTTGTATGGTCATGTATACGTCTTCTCAAGTCACTTGTAAAGCTACAGTTGAATTCGACACTTATATTCTTCTACTGCTTGTTTAAGTTCTAGGACGCAGTTTTGTATTGCATATATAATTAATAATTATCGTAACTGACCTGGACAACCTATTCAACATATTATGCACGTAGTTCATGCTTTGATATTCAATCACGCTTTTTGCTCTTTATAAGTTCTCCCTAAAGTATCTGAAAAGAGGAGAATGTGTGGTAGGGATGAGGTGAAGATTCTGTAAATGTTATATTTGTATATTGATCTTCATTTTTCCTGCAAAGTAGCTATTTTATGAATCAACAATCACTTCATCTCATTTATGATTATTTAGATATGTTTAGAGGCTTTCTCTTTCTCTTCCCTTCGCTTTAAAACAAGAACAAAAACAAAACAAAACCCACTAGAGACAGCCTGATTCAGTCTACTTTTTGCAAAGGCCGAGAACGAAGACGACATAATACTTGGACCTTATTCACTTAATAATAAGTCGGATATGCTGACCATCCGTACGAGCCGCAATACTCGGCAATAGGGTCCAGCTCCAACTTGGGTCATAAAATCGGCCGTACCAACAGGGCCGTTCTACAACATGATGATAAAACTGGGCAGTCATAGGCTGCCATGAGAACTGCTGGATCGGGTGGTAAGGCTGGTCTATGAGGTGAGATTCACATGCTTCCTGAGAAGGATAGAAAGGGTTAACTTGCGGATAGAGTTCGAAAGCCGCTTTTTCAGAGGGGTGAAAGGAGCGAGCTTGGGGATTGAGCTGGAAAGGTTGAGCAGACATATTTGACAAAGGACGAGGGGCTTAGTGTAGATCTTTCCTTTGTTGTTTTGTTAGGTTGGCCTCCGAGATGATTTTTCCTATTTGAGTAGATCAGTTGGTTTCGTGAATCATGGCTTTCCATTTTTTTTGTTGATGCGGTGATGCTTTGTCGTTATATGTAGAGCGTGTTGAAACATTTTCTTTGTGTACACTGTTTCGTATCTCTGGATCTGTTTGGAAACAGTGTAGGCTTATTTGTAACGCTTCTATTGTCTGTGGTTATAATTTCCATCAATTTGCGATACTCGATGTGTCTCTTAGGTGTAATATGCTGTTTTCCATACTCACTTGTCTAGTATTAGAATTGGCGAGTTGTGTATCGAGGTTGTTTAAAGTAATTTACATAGTAGACATCGGACATAATATGTTAATAATCACCTGGGTCAGAGCTGCCTAGGTAGACACTGCGGGGTTGGTTACTCTAGGTAGCTCCGATGCTCGAGCAGATTTACAGAGTGCATATACCTAACCTATAGTAATTGTACCTGCCAATGGTTCTACGTTCCTGTGTTATATATTGGTTAGCATATATGAGATATTCATGCGTTCCTACGAATGCATCGGTAGATAGAACGTAGCATCTTACGTTGTGCTCATGATCGGTACGTTGACTAATCCAGGGCCTTGGACATTCTCCCCCACCTTGAGAACAAAAAGTGACGCAAGCCATGGCAGCGGAGGGGCTAGACTGCGAACAGGGGCACGCCAAGGCCTGTCTGTACATGGTATCAGATCACTTAAGGGAGGGGGAGGGGGAGTCGATACTAGTGTACCTAGCTAGCATCGAGGAGTGGACCTGGATGCGACGCTATTCTGAAGTATGACTCGCTTGCACCATTCCATGCAGACCACCTGCATGATTCCTATTCGACTATCTGGACGGTACTGTACGCCTTACATACTTATATGGGTATACATGGGCGACGGTGAAGAAGTACCTAGGGTCTGCGTGTTGCCTGCTAGTCTTTGGTAGGCGATCACGGAGGGCTGAGGGTGGAAGAAAAAAGCAAAAGCGCTTTTCGTTTGGGCCGGCCTGGTCCGATGCCTACCTACCTACCTACCAACCACCGCTGAGTCATTGTCGTTATCAGGAGGGCGATGAGTGATGCTCGAGGGCATCATCTATGCGGCCATTGTTGCGTGCGCATAGTTCCGGGAGACATGGATGTCCCTACCGGACGGCAGCCATCAACAGACAAGGCTGGCTTGGCATAAAGGTTAAGTATATGTGCGTCGTCGTCGTCGTCGCTCTGATGCTTTGGCCGAGAAGTTGTTTGATGTGGTGGCATGTCTTCGAGAGTAGCGGTCGGGCCTATTTAGCAAGGCGGCTGAGACAAGAGAGCAGAGCCAGGAACTACGCGCAGTCAGTCAACAAGCAGGCTGCGGTAGAGGGTTCATGCGTAGGTGTGGAATGTGACGGTGGCGTAGAGAGAGGCTTCATCAACATAATGCGGTGTACAATGAACTACGCAGTAGGTACCTAGGCAGGTCACGGATCTAGCCAGGTAGAGAGAGTTCTTTGTCACAGTCTCATTCGGGCCGCGGCAAAGATTATGGAACACCGAACACAGAGCACAGAACACAAGAACACAATGTACGATAGGCAAAGCCTCGACTCCTCTGGAGTGGTTCGAGGACAACCGCGTAAGAGGGTAGGCACGGTAACCCGGAGCACTGGTACTGCACTGGCACGGAGGAAGTGGCCTGGGAGCAGGTCGGGAAGAGGGGGTGGGCGTGAGACGAGATCATGGGAGGTTGTTTGGTGTGATACTGTGCCTTGCATCGTGCAGCATGATTGGCGAGCCCAGCGCGCGCATGCTGCTGTACTGGGTAACCTGGCTTTCCGTATGAAACCATTGTCCATCGTCTTGCGTAAGACATTGTTGGATGGGATCCCGTGCAACCCGAGGTTATGGTCCTATATCCCACCCATCTACTTAGACTACATGGTCTCTCTAGTCTGTATTATCAAGCAGTGGTAGCAGGTAGAACATCACATTCCCGGAATAAGTAAGACGTCAAGTGTCGATGACATACTAAAAATAGTTATCTTCAAAGGCCTAATAAATAGTTGCGGTCTAGTGCAAAATGGTAGACATACTTAAGTACATCTTAGAACTGTAGGTAGCCTACTGTAGTGTACCTGTCAAGCGCGTGCAGTAGGCTGTAGGTTCATGCCCTGCCGACCTTGATGGCGTTACTGTTCGGATTTTCAGTACGAGAACCCCGGCATGTCTTGGCGAGCATGTTTACTGAGTCTGTTTCGCCGCCTTGACATTGTATCGATCGGTAGCAGTATAGGTGCCTGCTTGCTTCGTAGATACTGCTAAGGCTGAGGCCTCAGAATAGGGCTGGTTGGTAAGGAACATCTTGTCTCTGTTGTTACTAAACATAGGTATTAAGTAGATGATCGTCGAATTAATCAGAGCTCTCTGGCCTGGTAGGCAAGAAAGATGAGCTACATAATACTACGTACTGTAGCAGGTGAGCATCTATCCATCTTTACTACATATAGTTAAGTGTGGGAGTTTAGAGAAAAGTTTAGACACACGTCCCTGTCCGGGTATTAGTAGGTGCTGTATTTCCTTTAGCCATCTACCGATTGGACATGGTGGGAATGAGGGGTAACTGTGAGGTCCGACTGTCTTGAAGTTGTACGTTGTAGGTTTTGAGTTCGATGTCGCTTTATGGTTACAATGCTAATATTGCTCGACCCCTGCGCTCGGCATCTCCCTTAGGGCAACCACTTCCAGAAGGTATCAAACGCCGTCACACCTATATATACTACGCTGTCTACATGAAACACCCAACCACCACGTGGTGCAGATCCGATGTCGCGTCGTCACCCTAGTGGATTTGAGATTTACTACTGTAAATCTGCTAGCAGCACCAAAGGCGACCATCGTATGAGGATCATATAGGTACTTACGTGTATCAAGTACAGCTGAAGCAATAGTGTACAGACATACGTACACCTTGAATGCTAGTCTGGATACCAGAAACTCTGCTACCTACCCATTCGTAGAGAATGAGACCTTACCTACACCTCTGCTACCAAAAGAGTAAGGGAGAATTCCTAATTCGCTTACATAGTACACTAAAGACAAAGCGACAGGTAGGATGATCGTCCGTCCGTAGGAGCTGCAAGGTTTTGGCTCCCTCTACTGATCTACCCCTTACGAATACAGAAACGGCTGCCAGTATCAGTACCTTGGCCTGGGTACGGCAACATCTCGGCCCTGTCCCATAAGAAGTCAAGGAACCGTCAAGGGTACAGTAAGATGAAGCTGAACACAAAATGGGAAAAAGGCTAAGCCAACATCAGCTGTGGCGGACAATTGTACAGGCGCGAATCAATACATGTAGATGAGTCCGGTATGAGCCCTTCTATCCCATGTGATGGGCGGCTCCCTGTTTTCAAGGCGAGAACCGACATCGACAGGCTGACGATATCGGGGGATCTGCGTCAGTGGTAACCCGGGTCTCGGTACGAGCTACGCTGAGGCTGCTCAGGTCTCTCGCGGGCGTCGTTTTGGGTTTGGGACCGCTCAGATCCATGCAGCGGTCGCTGGTAAGTTGACGAAACATAAGCTTACCTAGGTGTGTGTCGTAGGCCGGCGCAGTCCCATATCCAGGTTGGTATAATGTGGTTGGCCTGCAACGATGGCACATGATCAAGTCCCTGTAGGGAAGAGATCCGATCAGGTGAGGCGCCGACAAGACCTCGAAGCTGCGTATCTACCGACTTGGAATTGTAGGTAAGCCAAGTCAAGTCGGGTTCACAAATGCTTCTCTGCGTGCTTGAGTAGCAAACGTTGTTGATTTATGTATGTTGGCTTGCGTGGAATGGTAGGAGGAAGAAGAGTTAGGTGTAGTATATTTATATCTGGATGGTGGCTAAGTACTTAACTATGTAGTTGGAAGTCATAACAAGACATCGTATTCTGGGCACTGATCTACCTACCTAGCTCTTAATGGATTGTAGTGCTGCACTGTACCTTGTGCCTGTCTCCTCCACTCAGATCTGTGCCTGGCATTATTTGGTGGGTACCTTGCGTGCAGCTGTACCTTAGCTGGTCTGGAACCGACACCAGCTACTGCGCCTGTCGAAGCCGAGCCAGCAACCAACAATCCCCCGACCCCACGATGTACACTACCTTCCTACACAGGCAGTAAAGAAAGGGTAGGTACTTGCCTACGAGACCTGCATACAGTAGAGTTTTGCGTCGAATTATACTTTACCTACCCATTCAGCTCTAGTTCCCCTCACTGGGTATCTCCGAGTCGAAGTTCATGGCGTATATTTATTTTTACAGGGACTTTCACGTGCAGGTCTTGGCTCAGGATTGTTTACCACAGCCTGCCTATTATGCTACAAAATATGTCCCAGGCTGATAGGTATACCAGTAGGTATTTCAGGTAGAGTTGTCGCTGTCATCTTTCCCTTTCCACCCTATAGACCTTGTCTAAGTAGGTGTAAATATAGATTTATCTACTTTACTGCAGCATAATTAACCATAATGCTGTCATACTTGAAAATTCCCAATCTGCTCACTTGATTTTGACTATTTGCCAGAGAGCCTTTTTTGCCCATGTATTTGGGCGCTTATCTACTGCTATATTTATATGTGTGGTGCAATGTATACTACTACTACCTAAGTATGTGTCAGGTAGGGCGCACTTGTCTTACTACAGTACGCAGCATTGTAGTAGTTTAGGTGCTCTGTGTTGCCCCTCAGGAATTGTCGCCACCTCTTGTCCGTTATGATTTTACCAATATTTGCAGTTCGAGGTTTATTGCCTATCGTGTTGCACGTGGCCTGACCGTGTCTGTTGCTTCAAGTCATTAAATACCTGGTATGCTTGTAGTATCTTTGTTCATTCTGCCTGTGGCATTTATAAGATATTTGCCCCTCCGGCCATCTCTAATCTACTCTAGGTGGTACCGCCGACCGGTATACTGTGTGTATGCGGCTGTCTCTCATCACCTTGCCCCTGGGTGCTCGACCTAGCCAATGGAATGGCCCTAGCCGTCATCGTACTGCAGCTGTAGCCCCAACTACAGTACCTACAGCCCCTAAATCACACCTGCCCTATCCACTTTACCAGGCACACGGTTTGTTACGGCCCAGTGTCATGCATGAATGTCGATAGTTGCCAAGCCCCGCGACGTCCATCAGCCCACATGCAGCTACTACCTGATACAGCTTAAATACCTGATTACTGACCTGATCTATGACACCTAACAGCTAGCTGCAAGCTGCTCGGTAGGTACGTTAACCGGAACAAAGCAAAGCGCAGCTGCACAGCACAGCAATGTAGGTAGGTATCTCCAGTAGGTAGGATACTCTAGCGTACAATTACAGTGACACAAAACAGCAGAACTGGGCGTAGCTGTGAGAACTCCTGCAGAACTCATGATCCCCCCTCCATTCCCCGTTCCGTTAGGGATCTCCCTTGCTCCAACGATCAATGATGTACAGTATGTCGGATCCTCTATGCTGTGCACTGTACTCGTCACCCTCAGTGCAGTTCCACCTGGGCACCGTCCTGTGAATGTCTCAACCTCCTGTTTTTTGCCCATCTCACTGTTTCTTTGCCCGCCTTGTGCCATCTGTGTCCCTATCCCCGGGCTCCTTGTCCGTCCGGTCCTACGCCTAGGTATTTGAAAGGCACGAGAGACAGCGACTGACTGTCGACCCCTTAGCTGCTCAAAGTATGTACTTTATTTACTTTATTTAGGTCAGACGCTCCCCTCCCCCTCCCCTTACCCCCCCGCGTACCTACATCTACCTACCTCCATTCAGCGCCGCCAAGGTTAGTAGACACACTACGGCATCTAGCCTTCTCCTCTATTATGGGTCATGACCGTCAACTATCGACCTCATCTATCTCATCATCATTTGTTTCGCTAGATGGCTCTCCGTAGTTGCCCCTCCTGTCGCATCACCTCGCCTCCTCCCGCTCAGGATGGTAGACATCGCCAATAGGCTTGTAGTGTGAACATCTGAACCCTCTCCCGCCCACCTCCCTATCTCTAACGTCCCTGCCTCCCCTGACTGGTTGGATGTCTCCTTGTCTTCCCTGTCTCTCCCTGTCTGCCTGTCCGTCAGTCCGTCTAGCCTCTTGTCTTGTCCCGTCTCCCGCCTGGCGCCTACCGTCTGCCTCTGCCCTACCTCCTTGTCTGTCATCATACATCTGTATCGTACAAGAATAATTCTCACTTTCCCGCACTCACACTCCCCTCTCCTTCTGATCGCACCGCTTGTTCCGGGAGGACGAATGATCAATCCATTCCGGTGGCCTCAGCCCAAGTCCAAGCCCCGAGGTGGCCCCCACACGCATACCCTACTCTCGCACATACACATACACTCACTCACACTCTTACACAAGCACATATACGCACTCGCGGAATACAACAATATCGAGTGCCAATCTACCTGCAGGTCTCGTCGTCTTCCAACGCGCGTTCCGGCATTAGGCGCCCCCCGCCTTGCGAATCACCCTGTGAATCACCCTGTGAAGCAAAGGTGCAAACTGGCCCCAGTCGTCGGCCCTGTCGCGTGGATGTGGATGAGTGCGAGCACTCGGCCGAGATCACAGCTCCCGCTTCTGGACCCAACCCTTCCGATGGTTGGTCCGTCCCTGCAGACCTCGTCTTCTTTCACTCGTCGCTGGGATGAACGCTACTGTACAGTGTAGCGTAGTCCGTCTAGCTCTGTAAGTGGCCCGCCATCGCATCGAGCACCATCACCCAGCACACAGCCCAGCATACCTGTGCACGTTCGGCATCTTGTTGTGTTGTGCCTGCGTCACGACTGTCACTGTCGGCGCCTTGTCGCACACTCACTCACCGGTCGCGCGCAAAGGCCTTGATGCTCTCGCTCTCCAGAGCACTCGTTACGGCGGTCTTGTTTCGTCTCAACTTCAGCCGCCGCCCTTGACAAGACCAAAGGCCTACGCCGCCCTCCCCACACGCTGCTCGTCCCCGTCATCAATCGCCAGACGCACCGCAGACCAGCGCCGAGACAGCACTACTGCTTCGCGAAACACCACGGGTGCCTTGCATGGAACCTGTCTCGAATGATAGACACAGTCCCTCGCTAGCTCCCTTTTTATTCCGTCTCCCCTATTCTCTCCCGTGGCTCTTCTCGCTTCTTCCACTCCGTCCACTTTTTAACCTGTCCAGAAGGCCAGCCTCCGCAGTAGCCGGCTCCGCCCCTCAGCGCTGACCCGTAACAAGACTATCGCTTGGTGGGATTACATTGCTCTCGGCACTACTTACGAAACGGTGCAGAGACAACTTGTCACATACCGCCGCCGGCCATGGCCTCGACTTTTCGGCCCGTGAATTCGCCGATGGTCATCAGGCTTGAGAATCACGACGGGACAGCCCGATCTCCGACACCACCCCCTCCGACAAAGGCCGCCCTTGCCCAGCGTCCTCTTCCAAGTTCGCCCTTCCCCCAAGCCGTTCAGATACCCGAGAGTATTGAAGAGGTCAAAGAATCGCAGCGTCGTAATTCGCAGCACTCTCGAGCACCGGGTGGCGATTCCGAAGACGTAGATATGGACGACACGGATGGAGAAGCACACGGAAGCGTCGGGTCCGACACAGAAAGCGTAAATGGGGACGGCTCAAAGTCGAACAAGAAGAAGAAATCTCAACGGTTCTACTGCACCGATTATCCTCCGTGCAATCTTAGTTTCACACGTAGCGAGCACCTCGCTAGACATATTCGGTAATTCGTCACGGCCCGTACGGTGTTTAGCGATATCCGTGCTAACAACACATAACAGGAAGCATACCGGAGAACGACCATTCCAGTGTCACTGTGCCAGGCGATTTTCGCGTTTAGACAACCTGCGACAACATGCCCAGACCGTTCATGTCAACGAAGATATACCGAACGATTCGCTTGCTGCGACTGGGACCCGATATCAAAGACAGATCCGAACGGAGAGAGTAAGGGGGCCTGGTCGGGCGCGAGCTGCAACGGCTGGATCGATAGGGCCATCGGCGCGGGGCCATGCCAAGTCTCTGTCAACTTCAAGTATTGGTTCAGTCGGGTCTAACTTTAGTACAAGAGATGATATTCGACGCCATCCACCAGTGCCTCTTGTTATGACAGATCCTCGATTGCAATATCCACCTGAGCCATATCCTCCAAGGGTCCCTTCACCCAGCGACTTCAGCACACCTACATCAGCCACATTCACCCCAACGCAGAACAGCCCCCGTTGGGGAACTGTCCTCTCACCTGCATCGCCCCATTCGCGCTCCCACAGCTGGTATATAGAGTCTCAAGTTCCTGCTCGGCGCCTCAGTGTTCCATCGAATGAGATGCCGTTCCAATTCTACGGCTCGAGTCCTGGCCGCCCGACATTTGCGCCCGGATCTTCTAACGTTACTAGCGGAGTTCATCAAGCTTCATATTCGCCCGCCACTAGCTCTCTCGCTTCGCCTACTACTTCTGTTTTCAGTTTTAACAGACGAGAGTCCACTTCAGCCACGGACGACTGGCGCCGTCGTACATGGCACCCCGACTCAAATAATTTACACGCTAATCCTCCTGGTAGTCGCTTGAGCCATGTATTGACGCCCTCTCAGTGCCCCAGCCCACTACAGAATCATGCGCAGTCGCCCGTACAGCAACAGCAGCCAAATAGCCCAATCCGGCTGCCTAGTATTCAATTCTTGTGTAATTTACCCCATCGACCGCCCTCACCTTCGAGAAAGAATGCCTCTCCGATGATCGTGGAATCCGATTCATCACACCCCCCAGCATTACTTCCTACCCCGAACGTGGCCGAGCCTGAGGAGAGGCGAAACAATACAGATTGGGCCATGGGCCTTCATAGAGGGCTGACCCGCCTTGAAATTGCGTCCACTCCAAAAATATCTGACAACGCCGGTACCTGGGCCCGTGACACGACGCGAGCCGTCGCTGCGCAAGCCGATCGAGTTCGACTACACCAACCGACTGTACGATTCGACGAATCAGTCATGGCTGAAGCCCCACCAAAACCTAGGAGTCCCCGTGGGTTTCATCATTACACACAATCAGCACCTTCAATAGCTAGTTCTCGGGATTCGAAGCGGCGAGGATGGCATCATATCGGCATGTCTCCATATGGAGAAACGCCGCCGGAAAAGATGGCTCGTGTTGAGCGTATGGTGCATCCCAATATGAGTGAATTCTCGAGCTTTCCGGCGAGGGAGATTCCCTCTGGCCCAGTTCCTCGCGAACAGAATCCTGGAGAAAGGGGAATGGTACGGTTAGAAACTCTTGTTGCGGTTGCAACGGGTGAAGGTAACGCGACCAAAGCATACTAGAACGATACCAAACATCATGTGACTGTTCTCCAGGATCCTGACCTTGTCAACCTATTGGACGATATAAGGTGTTGGAATGAGCTCGCATAGTTTTGTGGGACACCCAGATTTCGACAATTTTTTTTTCATTTCCTCCTCCAAGCGGTCTACAATTGCATTATTAATGTTTCGGTTGACGTGATTACGGAATACGATGGCGTTAGTGGCTATGGATGTTATTACGACCTGATACACGCTTTACATTCGTTGCATAGTCCGGCATCATACCTATGTTTTTCAAGTCCCTTCAATTTTCTTTGGGTTGGTTGCTATATTTGTATCTTTGTTTCATCGTTTCGATGATTTGTTTTCTCTAGCGACTTGTCCCGAACGGTATAACACGGCGAGGCACTGGGGTAGAGCAGAATTTTGGTTGTTTTCCTAGCTGATGACTGATGACTGGATACATATACCCTTTCATTTTAAGATGGGGGTAATCGCAAGATGGAGAGATTAACGAAATCACGATCACCTTATTCAGCGCCTGGAATTTTCCCAGTGAGGCCCGGCGCGGCTATGGCTATACAGTCAGCTGGACAACACTTGACACTTGCGATAGCCTGGAAAGGTTTAGGTAGGATTCCGGACAATTCCAGTCGTGGGATTGATGCCCTGGATTATCTTTTTTTGGCTTTTGGGTCATCAGTCCCTTGCTAGTCTCCAATGGGGATGAAGTGCCGTCCCATTGCCCTTCTACTTAGATACCTAGCTCTCAATGATAAGCACCTATTCTTCACTGAAACAATTATGTGACCCTCACAAATTTGTCCTATAGTTGACGACTTGAATAGGAGGGAACGTTGAAGGACTTAGTTTCTTAGCGCGATCTTATGATTGTGACGGAGTTTTCTGATAAATTAATAATGGTTGCTGAGATCTGCTTGCTATAACGGTAAGGAGCGGTTTAGAGATCGAGAATATGATGTGCCAGAGTAGATGGTATACTGGATTAGTGTCGATTGTGAGATGAGTGTGAGGAAGATGAAACCCAGTGCGGGCTGCGATATTTGGCGGTCCAGGTGTGTTTAACACCTTTGTTTTAAAAGTTAATAGGCGAGTTTTTACAATACTTCTAAATGTCATATAATGATTTTATTTGTTTATATATAAGTCATATTATATTAGCACTGCTTTTATTATATCTGTTATTATATTTCTACCTAACAAAGTCACTGTTAGATGTTGCTAAGATGAAGAGTTTCGAGCTTGTTTTAAACGCTATCAAATTAAATTAGCTGCTTTTTGTATGACATTTATTAGGTTGGGGATAAGTTACCTAATGGCATTTGCTACCTGTCGGCATTGGTGACGGCGGTGTCTTTCCATCTAGACCATTTTGCTCGGTCTTCACGCGTATACGAGCTCTGGCTAAACGCAATCAGCCTTCACAGCCTCTTAGTATTGCTTACATTTATACATTTATATCCTATATTATGAAGTGATTCGACATTATTCCTATATTGTTTGAGTTACTTGACTGTTACATCTTACCACAAAATTAGTTGTAGTTGATCAATATCGCACACCAGCTTCAACAACCAAACACATGTCATTGTAATCCAGCCCATAGAATCTCTGGCGTCGGCATGATTAACCAAAATGGAGGTCGACATTTATATGTTAGGCTATTCTATAAGAGAATTCGTGATCATCTAGGTTCCTAGCCGTGGCCCGCACACTTTCAAACCGACAGACCATCATCCGGCCTGAGCGCCAAACGATTAGCGCCACGAAATTACTTCGAGTCGTGCGCTGAGCTTGCCCCGACAACTCATACACCAGATCTGTGAACCAGGGGAATCAGGAGAAGCCTTTTAGAATAGATTAACAATGGAATGGTTTTGGGGGGAGGGGGGGTCACGAATGTGGCCGCATAACGCATACGATTGATTTGTTGATTATCTCACCGCTTTTCGCACCAAGACACATAACTCGACGTCCTCCTTCTCTTTCCAAATAGAAAACACTTGACATCAAGTCGCCAGTTATGCTATAACCTAAAAGAATTGCCAAATTCTGCGTATCGTCATTCTGAAGTCTAATACCGTGGCAACTCGATATTATCCTCGATTACCCTCCGAACTCTATATTCGCATCGTCGAGTTAATGGACGACTCGGACTATCTCCCACGCGTGTGGCTCAAATTTCGACTAGTTTCGCGCGAGTTTAAGGCAATCACCGAGTTGGTGTTTGTACGAAAGTATCTTCCCGATACACGTATTTACTTTCCGACTATACATGATGTTGTCTACGACAATGATGACCGGAAGCAGTACTCTGGGCTGAATCTTCAATTCGAAAAGCTCATTGGGGAAAACGACGAACGTGTAATTTTCAGCGAGAGCCGAGAAGATCGTCGCTACTCAACCAAAATCTTGCGTGCCCAATATTTACCAGAGAATGAGAGGACTCTGTATGGATACAATACGGTTCTATGGAAGAGGGATTTCTACCGGTACTCTCTGCCGCCCCCTAAGACGGCTTTCTCAACTCCACGTCATAAGTTGGATGTAGGTGGCCTCATTAATGATACTGCGCTTCCCGGTCTAGAAGTTGACTGGGAGGAGCACGCCATATCCTTTCTCTGGAAAGAAATGCTCAACGCTTTTTTTGGCGAAGAGGATTACATGAGGCGATTGGAAGCTAATGGGAGCGGTGAATTCTTCGAGAACGGCGAGCTCAAGGATGATAAACTTAGATCTCTTGCTGAGCGTGCCAGGGCTGGGGACACCGAAGCACTGGAAGAGTATTTAACTGGTTCTTTGGCTCTAGTTGCTCGCTCGGAAAGAAACCGGCAACAGGTGGTGCGCGAGGAGCGTTTTCGAAAATGGTATGCAAAAAATGCCGACAGCGAGCAGGACATGGATACCGATAACGATGACGAGGAAGATGAGGACACAGATGAGAAATAAAATAACGCTGTCTCCTGAATGGTAATAATAGAGAAGAAATCAAGGCGACGAACCCAGGGATTATTGAAAGAGGAGTATTTAGGATGATGGAAGATTGTGATACAGACAACGACAGTGATTCAAAAGATAACGATATCTAGATTAATTGGAAGACAAATTTCACAACAAAGAAAGCGGCGTGTGTATGAAGAGAAACTTCGAGAGCCTGGATAATAAACGGCGACCGTCGTTACTAATGTCTAGACTAAGTATGGGCCAGTCATCATACAGCGAAAAAAATCTGAGATAACCACTAGTTCGTTGACTAGATTATGCCTCGATATTTCGTTCCCGACCGATCAGCCCTTCCCGCTGGTATTGAATACTATTCTATTCAATATTGAATGCTCACCGACTATTTGTTGTTTATGATAAATCTCGTGCAGGGCTATGTCTGCGGACCAGCTAAGCAAAGGTCATACGCATATATTTACATGTATAAGATACAGTTTCAGGGGAATTATTAAGTTGTGCTTAATATTTGTCATTAGTTGAATTAGTGTGGCCTGTCCAAGGCTATATATTAACTACCCCTCCATTAATAGTTGCTCACTTTTCATTACTCAGTGCGAGTTCGCGGATCCGTATAGCTAGATTCTCTTGTTCTTCACTTTCCTTCATGGCTGGCTGCGGCCGCTTCCAGCTCATCTATAATTTCAAATACAAAATCGTCACATTCCTCGGTTATCTCGGATATCAAAATACAATATCAGATTTGTGTTTCACCCTCTGGCCAGCTTACCTAGGAAAAATAAATGCCCGGTTGCTTAACTCAGGCAGGATAATACAACTAAGTTGAAGTGAATGAAGAGCAAAGATAGTCTGCATAAACAGCCTTGTCTACGCCTAATCCCAAACCTAACAAGTAACACACTTGTCGTTAGCGTGTAGTGCGCCGTTGTTAGGCGAGTCACGCGGTCCCCGACTATCTAATCAGTAATCATTATATGTCCAACTCAAACTTAGCTTCAACTCAGCCAACTAACACTCAAGAATAAGGGGTTATGCTGGAAGCTAAGTTATCTCAAAAAATTGCGATGTGTTTAACTTTGCAGATTGTAAGATTGCCTACAGCATTAGATAAGCAAATTTAATAATAATTAAAAAAAAAAAAAAAACGTAAAATATTATAAATAAATAAATTTTTTTTTTTAAAAAAGCACTAAAATAACAAAATGGCTTAAAAAGTGTTATATTGGGTATAAAACACTATAACTACTTAGGGAAGGGTAAAACTAGCTAACAGTGTAGCCTAAGGACCTACCGGTACCACTGGGTGTGACTGCCTAACTCCTACTGGCATTTACCCCATCATGTGCGGCGCGACTAGCCAAGCCGAGCGCTCCACTCAAGCTACAGGGCTGCAGTAGCGCTGTCTATCGCACGTAATCAATGTCAACAAATTCTGCGAAAGCCAGGCGGAAAACTGCAAACTCATCCTTCACCATCAAAGGACAAAACGATACGAGAAAGGCCGAGCGTTGCTAAGAACTATATCGTAGAAAGAAAGATCTTCGACAGATTGGGACAGCATCCTAGGATCGTAAGGTGTGTTGAGCAGCCCTGTGAGAAACCTAAACAACGTTGATATGGTTTAAGATGTCTCGGCTGGGTGACCGAATTCCCGACAGGGCTCCTGTTGGCTGAAGCCAGCCATGGAAGTCTCCAGTGCCTTATTGACACCGATAATGAAGCCATTCCTCTTTCGCTACGAAAGAGGTGGGTTCGGCAAGCAATCGAAAGTCTAGCTTACATTCACGACAGGGGCGTGATACAGCAATCTGCGGCCAGATAACTTCCTAGTCCATGGCAACGACCTCTGGCTCTGCGACTTTGGTAAATCAGCATGCGAGGTGCTTGGAATATCTGGTGGGGGTGTGCCAGACGCCGGCTTCTTTGACCCCAGCTCGCCCTGGGAATCGACGCCTAGCACCGACATCTTTAGATTGGATCTGTCCTTTATACCATCCTTAGGGGACACTGGCCGCATCGAACGCAACGTGGTCCATTTGAGACACTAGAGGAAATGGACCAATATGCAGTACATGCTGAAGATCTATTCAGGCAAGGTATATTCCCTGAGGTCAGGGATTTGTTTGGAGGAGAAATCATTCTCGGCTGCTAGACGAAAAAGTATGCAACCGTGCAAGATATACTGAACGAAAAGGTACTACGCGAGTGTTGACCTCCACAACCTTACCTTCCTAAGGGTAAGGGCTACGTTGATAATAAGGTAACGGAGCAATGGTCGTTCACGAAGTCGTCAAGGCATCGGCCTCATACAGGTAATTCCAAGAGCTAAATGTATGCTTTAAATTAAATAGTCAATTAAGGAAAGACTAAGACTAATTAACATAGGAAAGTCTCGCATCGATATTGTATTTGCTTCCCTCACTCAAATGCTTGGAGCCCTCCGGTTCACCGTGGTCGTAGTGAGCCTGGCTCATTTGGATCACGTCGCTCCTGGGTGATCCATCAGGCCTCCTTCCTGTTGGTTCGTGACAGAAGGCCAGTAATTATCAGCTAGCTTATGTGGTCAGCACTGACATGTTGAGGGAAGAACGGATCGACTTGCCACTAGGGATTTCTGCAATCATAGCGGCCGCACTTCTCGTCATGGCGCACCCTGGTTTTTCCATCGCTAGGTCAGATTGTCCCCACGCCACCCCAGTAGCTGGAATCCTCGAGGGTTTCAGTATTTCTTAAGTTACCTACTTTTATAAGCAAACAGTATAATTTGAATAAATTAGTCTGGTGTCTGTTTAAACGATTCGTTGATTTCGATAAACGAGTGCTGTTCATGTTCTGGGTAATTTCTTAAAAGTTGAAAGACATACCATTGGCTTGTAAGCTTGGCTTGTAAGTTATTGGTTATCCCGCCTGCAATATAGGCAGCAATTCGAGTGCGACCCATCAGCCGTGCCCATTATAGATAGCGTCATCAAACACCCAGTCAAGATCATCTGATAACTCTTTTCTAAAATCGACTTTTTCCCCAAATATATCACACCGCTTGTCTTCCAGATTTTCACCACAACGGAGGTTTCCAGAATGGAGCGCAAATCGGCGACTTCGCATCTTGAACGTCTACCCCCTGAGCTTATCTACAACATCCTCTGTGAATTAGATGGCCTCGCTACACTGCGTTGTGCCGTCCTCACATGTCGTCTATTCTATAACGCATTCGCTTGGAGTCCAGCAAAAATCACAACCCAAACCGTGTCCAATGAATTAGATTCGTGCGATGTACGCCCTGAAGCAATCGCGGCGCTACAGGCCTCAAAGCTGGCTAACCCAACGCCCTCATCGCTGCTGCAATTTTACACAGACTATCTCCAAGAAAGGAACGTCAAAGTCAGCATTGATTTGACAATGCATGAGGCTGCGCAAGTTTCAAGGCTGCATTCCACTGTATCTAGACTGGCCGAGGATTTTGCTAGGATACGATTGCAGGGCTTTGTCGCGACGGAGCATGGATACAGGTTCCAGAGACTGGAACCTTCGACACCCGAGAAATCTCGGATTATGCGCGCGCTATATCTTGTCGAGGTATTCTTCAACAGCTTCCGCCAGAACTCTATGCCGAAGGCGCAGCTACGTCAGTGTATGAGCAATTTCCTTCTCAATTTCGCTGATTGGGAAGTCGAGCAAATTGGCTGCGTTCATGACTTCCTCTTTCTCCACGTTTCTCCAAGTAAGAATACCAGAACCAGAGATGTCACTCGATGCAATGAAGCGGAACTAATCATCATTCACAGTTTTCAACGACATGGCAGCTCATGATGTTTCTTGGGGAGAATTTGAAGTCGAACCTGCTATGTGGTACGGCTCACCTGAATTGCAATGGGTTCTCTTCAAGGGACTGGTAACTCTAGAGAGCATAGGGGAAGCAAAGACTTATGGTCAACAACAGGAACTTTTCGGTGATGGTCAGATTCCAGGATGCCGATCCCACAATCTCTTCAGAACCCTGGAAGGTTTCTGCGGCAAAATACCCAATATTCAAGACCCTTTGGTTTCCAATTTCGACAACGCGCAAGATTATGCTTTCAAGGTCAGACGTCCTTTTTTCGAAGACCCTGATGACGGTCCGTTCACAGTATGGAAGTGGGCTCACAACTCGCAGCCCCTTAGCAGATCTGCCTATCACCGGAATCAGGCTATTTTGCGGAAAGGAGGGTATGTGATGTGGGACCGAGCGCGGCTCGATGCATCGGGTATCTTGCAGGATATATGGCAGCCACGCGCAGTCCGAGGATTCTTGCCTGACGGCCCAATCCGGGAGGTCAACGACGAGACATGGAGGTCCTCTTGGGCTGAGAGGTCGCGCATCTACGGAGAAGGAGGCACTGGATGGTGGAATTTTGGTGACGAATCGAGAATTGTGTGGACAAGGGAGTAAAAAGGGCTGGTGAAGGCGCACACCGTACCCATATCGCTAGATGAGGCTAAGAGAGCCATCCTTGCTCTAAAACGATGCTGATATCCCCGAAGTCGATAGGCGGCACTAATATGCTTTTCGCCATCTCCCTGATAGCTCAAAATTGAACCTTGGTACTTAGCTAGCAAGAAAGAACTAGCGTACACGTAACGTTCAGAGAGGGAGAGCACAGGCTATCACAAGGGACGTATTAGAGGCTTGGAGATCGACTCAATTAGACCATAATCTACTAGGGGGCAACTATGTCCTTGACCATTCGGAAGGCTTTCTAATCCTCCCTCCAATAACTGAGGCTATACACACATATCGACGATATACCTAACCGCCGACCTCCGGCCTTATGGCTCAGATAAGCGAGGGCTGAATAGCCTCACGCGAGATAATTGACAATACCACTTTCAGCGCGTGTTACGTCCGTAGATATTAACGAGACCTGCAGCCTCGTATTCAGAACGTGTGACACTTCCATACAACACAGGCTCAAAACGGCGGAATGAGCTTGGTTGGGCGGTAAGAATATACAACAGCTTTATACTTCGATGTCTCTTATTCGCTGTTGATGCTACACCGTTTTTTTTTCCCGCCACAAAGCCCCTACTCAGGGAATATGGAGTGATCTTCTTGCCCAAAGACGTTGATTTTCTGGTTCTCTTGTTTTCATGAAAATCACAGCCTGTTCTGGCTGGTTTCTCGACGGTGGCTGTCCTCATCCTCCACTAGACTAACCTTGTAACGAGTATTGCGTAGCGACGGTTTAGGTGCAGAAAGTTATCCAATTGTAGTAAGTAAAGAAACGGAGTCCTGGATAATAGTAGGGGTCTTCTTGATCTAATCTACACTACACGTAATCAATTCCCCATATTAACTAGCTAGCTCACACCTACATTATATAAATATATCCGCGCCGGTACAGAGTTGACTTACCTAGGTATGTACTAGAGAAAACAAACCTATTATATTGTATGCTTTACAACTCAGCTATACTACACTTTAGAAAAATAAAAAAATAAAAATACGACAGGAATTATTTTCTTATTATTTACTTATATAGTATATAGAAGATTTCATATCTCTTAGTTTTTATTCGGCTGCATTATGGGGTGTTAAAGTAGTATAGCTTAGGTAATCGCCATCTGTGTGGGTTTTTTTTTGCACCCGCCTTCTCCATAGTGTAGTAAGAAGCTTGTCTGTTAATCAGGATACCGTACTGTAGATCGACTAGCACATAATGCATAGACGGAGAATACCGGTTGACCGAAACCGAGCATCGACGCCGTGTCATTGGGTTTGATACGCGTACACTATAAGCGCCAAAGTCTGACACAGCCCAGGAAAATAGACTAGCGAGGACTAGGTCATAATCGATTAGCTATTGGAGATTGATAGACCACCTAGAGGATCCTACGTGTGCCAGGTTAAACTCAAACAGTGGATCGCATCAGCGAATTCGGTATAGGCCTGCTTTTAAACGAAGGTCACTACCAGTATGGTCTGAAATGCCTCTCTTTTTTTTTTTTTTTTTTTTTCAAGAAAAGAAAAACCTGAGTAAAATGAATGTTAACTACTAATTGCGCTTCAATATTTTCCATTTATCTTTATGCCTAGGCAAGAAGTATCGCCTCTTGCTCGCGACCTAGGTACCTGAGCTACTGTAATCTGCATGCCAGGCCAAGTTGACAATGGTATGTAGGTGAAGAGGGGGCTGCCTCCATTTTTGGGGTATACGTAGGTCTCTATGGCTAGGCTTGTATGAGTATAAAAAGAAGGACCTTGAAATCGCAGGCTCTCTTGCCTTTGGGAAGGGGCCCCCCCCTACCCAGTTAAGTATCAGCAACATGGGTTCTTATATAGTACTTTTGTAATTAGTAAACAACCTCATAGTTTGTACATTTTAGGAGTCTCATATGATACAATAGGTAGATTATTATGATGTAGAATACATACCTAGAAAGTTGACGTTTTTATATATATGCTCTTGTTGTAGATACTTGTATGGGAAAGCCCTTGCACACGTCGGGACTTCTAATTACACACCTAGTTGCACTACATATAAACTGTTAGAGTCCACTACAAAAGTCGTAGATCCCTATCTCGCACCGCCCCTTCGCTTTCGTTTAGACTAAAACATCATGTACATGACGTGGAACAGCTTTACTCCACCTTGGGTCTAGTGTAGTACTAGAACTGCCGGCGGCTGTGCTAAAAAAAGGCTTGTCGTAGCTCAATCCTAGCAAAACGTGCCATTCAGCTGAAAAGCAAATTATGTCATCCTTTCTTGTTGATGGACTTCATGCCTTGCTCAGCCCTGCAGGATTACTGGTGGGTCAAGCCTCTGGCTCGGTTGTCGATAATAAATATCCTTCCCCCCCTACAGATCTGAGCCAAGAGCAATCAAGAGTGCAAGCGTTCCAAACTCACAACAATTCGACTCAAGAGTAATACTCACTATCCGGAACCTAATTACCATGGGTCTTTTTAACGCTACATGCCCGTTACCTAAAGATGAGATTGAAGGTGGTCCAGCAGAGCAGCCTATCGTTGGCAACATCACTTTTCAGAATTTGCTATTTTATATAAGTTTAGTCTTCACTGGCATCACGGTAATATCTTGCCTATCCATCGCCATCTCCCACTTATGTTGTTACGTCCGCCCTCGAGAACAGCGCCAGGTCATACGAATACTCTTCTACCCCGTCGTCCTCGCCGTAACCAGCTCCTTCTCTATTCTCAACTACACTGCGTATCTGTACCTTTGGCCAGCGGCCGGTTTGTACGAGCCGATTTCTCTTGCCGCCATCTTCTTCCTGTTCGTTGAGTTCGCGGCGCCGGATGCATCGACAAGAGAGCAATACTTCAACGACCTCGAGGCTAAACGCCAAAAAGGTGGCCGATTTGAGCTGAAGAAGGCTTGGACCCTGGTCCCGGGTGGCAGTCTTCGATGGTACCAGGTATGTAAATTTCTGAATTTATTACGATCAAGATCATCTGCGCTAATAATGAGAAGAGCAAATATGTCGGCCTTTACCTTTACTTCATTGCGACTATCGTCATCAAGATTGTGGAGGAAATCACCCAAGCGGCAGGCAGATATTGCCAATACTCTTTCTCTCCAGCTTTCGCACACATCTGGGTAGGTATATCTGCGTCTCAGCGCGTCATGGAATATCCGCTCATCAAGCTCCAGGTTCTTGTCATCTCGAATGTCGCACTCCCTGTCGGCGTTATTGCAATCGTGCAATTCTATGTACGAATGACAGAAGAGCCTCACTTTAAGGCCCGGCATCCTACGTCAAAGATTGTTAGCTTCAAGGCGGTTGTTCTCTTGACGTTTTTGCAAGACGTAAGTCATTCATGCCCAGCTATTCAAACGCGAATATTAACATGACCTCAGATCATCTTTGACATCCTCGTCAGCACGCATGCCTTCAAGAACACCGACACGGTTCGGGTAAAGGATTTCTCGGTTGGCCTCGAAAGCTTGCTCATTTGCCTGGAACAATGCGCCGTTTCTATCTGGTTCCAATGGACTTTTTCGGCAAAAGAATATCGCCAAATTCGACAGGAATCGGCCCCTGAGAAGATGGGCGTTTTTAGGGCTACCCTTAATGCCCTCAACTGTACAGATCTGTTTGTGGGAGCCCTCTATGCCGTTCGACTCTTGTTTGCTGGTGTCGGCCCCAAGGGCAACGGCAGTTGGAAGAGAAGTAATAAGGCATACGAGCCTATGAAAGCCCCGTCTAACGTGCAACTACACGGCGTGACTTCGTACCAGGGCTCGTCGTCCGCCGAAATGAACGATCTGGAAACTGGAAACAAGTATGATCGGAGAAGTTATGAGACGGAACTTCGTCCAGATGACGCGGAGTACCAGGGTGCGTCGGCACATGGTTATAACCCATCCACATGTCCTTCGTCAGATCGCTCACGATCGCCGAGCCCCTATGATGACGCAAGAAACCCTTTGAGAGGAGGAACAAGCTCGTATGGCCATTCATACCAGAATATGCCAGAATTAGACGATCAGACACTGCAGGTGCCTGCAAGTAGTCTGGGGAGACCACAGGATCGTGACCAGTACTATAACAGCGGGGTTCGGCATTAAAGTCGTATAGTTTTAGTTTCCTTCTTGAATTATTGTTTAGGGAAGTGGCGCGGCAAGCGATTGGTTTTCTCAAATAAATTTTCAGCAGTGTAAATTCTTGGAATTAAACACAGTAATAGCGTGACAGCGACTCTGAAATCTACAAGGGCGACCCCTCACCACTTTTCGTCTCTTAGATCTAACCGTATTATGGCGCGCACTAGTGTGTTCAAAGGTCATCTAAACATGATTACCAAGCCATCTGAGCTTGTGAAGGAAATTTTTCCAGTCATTGATCGCAGGCAGCCCTAATGTTTCAGCCAGGGTAGCTGTAAGCCGCACGGGCATACCAGCTCGGCCTGTATTACATAACGGACCATGCTCCCCAAAGATAAGCGTTCGCTCAAGACCTGTTGAGTGCATAGATGCTGATGGCGTACTGATACGCTTAGTTGCAACACTAATGAAATGCGATGTCAATTGTCTCACTTATCCGAACCATAAGGTCGGAGGTCGGCAGTTAGGTATATCGTCGATATGTGTATATGGCCTATCGGAGGGAGGGTTAGAAAGTCTTCTGAACGGTCAAAAGCCTAGTTGCCCTCCAGTATATTATAGTCAAGCTGAGACTATCTCCAAGTGTCCCTTGCGTCCCTTGCGTCCCTCATGATGTCATATGACAACGGTGATAAACTTTGAAAAGAACCTTGTGCACTTGAGGTGTCATGGGAGTATCATTCGAGAGAACTACTGACAAGAGTGTTTGTATTCAACAAAGTATTACAAACTCTGGTGAGCGACATGGTTTTCAGTTTCATGTGTTATAACACAACACGTACCTACCCTATTTGATGACTATGAGTGAGGTCTTAATATTTTTATATTCTGGTCTTAATGGGCTCGTCGATGGTAGCGAGATGTTTAAATGGAGGTCGCGTACTCTCTGCCTTTATATTAGAAACCTCCTGGTTCGGTTAGATATAACTCTTGAGCCATTGATGCGACTATGCTTTGCCATGCATAGCTAGTGTGTAAGCAGCTAGTTGATAAAACTTCTTTGAAGTAACATCTTAAATCCTACATCGTATCCTTATACTGCTCTCCCATTTTCCAAGCTAAGTATCTCCAATACTTCTTTTGCTACTTTTCTACTTCTCTTTTAATATTTAATATTTTCGTAGTATTAGTTCAAATCTAAGGTTTCTTTTGCTTGGTATGTATTAGAGCTACCTGGAAAAGATAAATGTCTTTAAGTTTATGAGCTGAACTAAAATATAAATCCAGATGGAGAAAGACTCGCTTTTGGTAAACCAGTTATGATTATCTCTATCCTGCATAGGTCGGTATTTTAGTCAGTCTACTAGAGTTATATACAACAGCTAACTGTGATAGAAATTTATGTCTTGTTTTAAGGAAGGCTCACACACACCTAACACTCGAGCAATGCTGCGAAATGGAGATCACGGTAATATTAAGAAGAAATGGCTCAAATAACACCATTAAGCAACCATTATAATAAGACGTGGATTGGCCACGCAGCTTGGCAACACCGACAAGTTTATATATCACCTTAAAGAGACTAAGATAAATCCACGAGATTTCTCAATAACCAGGCGGACACAGCCACACTTTGTATATTGATTCAGGATTTGAGTTTATCTTCACGTGCTTACCCGACTGCGTGAGAAAAAAGACTTCGGGGATTCCCCAGCGATGCACCAAAGACGTGTTCCTGTCGTACAAAACGACAAAGTCATCGAAAATCCAAGAGAATTCAAACCTCCCGTACTCGATAAAGGGATATAGTATAGGAAGCTTAGACATTCCGAATAACTGTCCAGAGGAATCGGGATACCTGCAAGTATAGCGAGATGGTTTCAATATATAGAATTCGAAGTAATGTAGAAACTCGAAGACTACGATGCGAGATGTGATATAAACGGGCAGGAGGGTGGGATGTAAACACATCCGTTATTATAACGGGAATGACTAATCAACTAGATTCTAGAGCAAGGTTACTGCATAGCTTACGCGATCACAATGGTAATTTACATTTTTAGAAAAGACAGGCTTAGCGTATTTTCTCTTTAGTCGATCGCTGTTTGGGAAGCTGCTGAGTTATTGTAAACAACTGTCACGACACAGCTTAAGGGGTTATGCTGACACTGTTGATTACATGCAAGCATCCTCTAAGGGCCAAGAGTGATATTAATTAATATAATATACTTTAGAGTTCCCGCCCCTTTTCCGTCAGCGATCTTCGAGCGATAATAAGGTCCAGGTCAAGGCATGGAATCTCGTTACATGCAGCAAGATTGCAAAGGTGCTAATTCGTTAGGTAGGTAGTTCGTGGAAGCCGAGTATTTACTTATCGAATTAGTCCCAGGTAGTATATCTTATGACTCTGTAATATGAATTACAAGTATTCCCCATTTCGATAGCAACATATATTCGTGGCTAGGGTTGTTTGTGATATCCGGATATAATTGATTTTAGTAATAATTATCAACCTGCATGAAACAGCGCGATGAAGTGTTTTGAGCAAAGGGAGAACTTCAAGCTCCTCTTGATTGAGATAAATATAATACAAATTTTCTTCGTTATATAGTATTACATATTTCCCCCCCTTCTATTAGACGCTATAATATTATTTCCAGATTTGAGATCACATCCCATCTTCCCATAGATACAGTACTCCGAGCCGTGAACGAATCTCAGAAACTAGGTTGTACTTCTTAACATCGCCAGAAATTCCTTGAGAAAAGATTCATGCCAGCAGACGATTTGCCAGCTCTCTCTTAGAGAAGCTATCGCATGAGCTGGGAAAAAAGCTAATCGCACCTGGCGGAAGGCTTTGAAACAGGTAGAAGCGGTCGAGACTCAGAGAAACAATAGGCGAGCTATCAGCGGCCAATGATTTTTTAAAGCAGCGAAAACTTTATCTTAGGGAACTATCGGGGCCTCTTTCTCTTCTGTTTCAGTACTTTGGTCAGGCTGGGCTTGAGGTGGCGGCAACATTTGACCCCCTTTCTTGGGAAGCAGTGAAGCAACAGATGCTACTCCAAACAAAGCAATAGCCAATGCCCAACTTCCATGAAGGCCGCGAAGATAAGCCAAACGGACGTTGCGGAGTTCATCTCCTGAGAAATGACTCTGTAGATCACTGGAGCCTAGTAACAGGATTGAAGAAGGATCTACCCCAGGTAGATACTCTGGTAGCGCTGATAAGAGAAGGTTGTTGAGGATTGAACCAGTCGCCCCTATCCCGTAAGCGGCAGAAACGAACTGGAAGACTTCAATACTGTGTTAGTTTAGTCGATAAAACGATCGCCAGGTCTCACTTACAAAGGATAGTGGCTGTAGCGATAGCGTGATCAGCACCTGCCATGACCACACTTACGACAATAAGTGGAATTTGAACAGAGATTCCAGTCCCCACGCCATAGATGATCTGGTACCCAATAATGCGCCCCAAAGAGGTGTTTAGGTCCCAACTATAGATCAGTCCTGCTCCGATAGTCGATAGTGCGGCTCCGGCAAAAAGAAAAGGCGAGTATAGACCGACCTTCCCGACAATTGCAGAAGATACAAAAGAAGCAATAGCTGGCAATAGAGTTAATCATACTGCTATTAGAAATTCATGTATGGCTTAATGGTCATAGACTGCAGGCTTACATGTCGAGAGAATGGTTGGAATGGTCATGATGCCGCTTCCCAGCGGGGTTGTTCCCTTGACGGCTTGGAAGTATATGGGGATGTTATAGATCAATGAAAAGTTCGCCGAGCTCAGACTAACACTAGGTTAGTAGTAATAAAAGGAGTGGTAATGGTGATTACTTCTACTCACAAGAATATGTAAAAAGAGCAAGCGGCTAGATGACGGTTCGATAGAATCCGCGGCGACATTAGGGCTCGGTCTTTTTGAAACCACTCAAGCACAACCCAGCCAATTGTGAGTAGTATCCATACTACAAGCAAGGCAATAACCGTCCCAGAATGCCATGGTTTTGATATACCACCCCACTGCAAGGCCAGGAAAAAGACAACTAAGCTTCCGATAATGATGATCAGACCCACGGGATCGAAGGTCAAAATAGTCTCTTTGAGTCCTATCTTGATATTGCTTCTTGATCGTGCAGGTGGTTTAAAGAAAATCAAAGCGAAAAGGGCCACGCCACCAACCTAGATACTGATTAATTTCATTCCCGCAGACACTCGATTATAAATATTGATATAAAATCTCGACGCTTACGGGCAGATTGATCCAAAAGCACCATCTCCATGTTAACCTTTGCGTAAAAGCGCCACCGAGTAAAGGGCCGACGACGCTCGATAACGAAAATACCGCGCCGAGTAATCCAATGATGATATTGACCTGATGAGGTGGCACGATATACGCGGCGATGTTATAGCAGCCACCAGTGAGACCCGATCCGCCGACTCCCTGAATCTAAAGCCGAAGGATCAGTGATTGCTGTCTGGTTGAAGTCAATAACTGCGATAAATACTTACGGCACGACCGACAATCAGAGTCTCGCTATTCCGTGCTAAGGCCGCGATAAGGCTTCCAATCTCGAACACAGCGACGGAAGTCATGAATACGATCCTCAGGGAGTAATATTTGTACGCCTTGCCCCATATCGACTGGAACGAAGCTAGAGTGAGGAAGAACGCGCTACCATACCACCCCACGTCGGCCAGGCTATTAAATTCGGACGTGATCGTGGGAATGGCCGTAGAAATGATGCTCTGTCATACCATATAAGTCGCCGCAATTCGTTTTTCTGGTGTAGATGGTGACCTACCACATCAAGAGCCACCTGAGTGAATTCCACTTAGCCAACGCACCTTCAAAACTCTAACCATGACACGACTTACTAGGAACAGACTCAGAAGCAAACCAGCCACTATAATGATTAAGACCGGCTTGGCTGGGTATGTGATATCTGGAGTTTTTGCTTCGACATCACGATTGTCTTGTTCTAGGGCATCTTCGCTCCGAGCAGATTCATTGATATCGGAGTCTTTGTTGGCCATGTTGATGGGGAAAGGGTCTTCACTGGCCATCGTGAAGTCATTTACCCCGAGTCTGTTGCAAGTAACGACTGTATCGATCCGGGGGGGGAGAATAATTGGGGGAGAAAGGCGACGGTAGGATTGTTGCGAACAGCGATTGTCGGTTCCAAGTGCAACAAGATAGGGTCCACAATCAACTCTACCATTTTCTCCACAAAATTAAGGAAAGGGGGTCGGAAAACGCTCACAAGCGAGAAGTATTGGGTAGCAACAAGTCCTGCTGGCAAATTCAAATCAAACGCATCACATCATACACGACAGTACCTGACGACATATGAATTGCTAGTATACCTAGCTTGGGCAACCTGTTTGATCTACGACTGTTTATTCTCTACTGTGCCGCAGCCATGCATTGAATTGTACGGGGTAAGGCAAGATAACTCGTATGAGCATTGGCTGGGAAGTGGACAATACATTAGTTGCCCTCCGGGATTTACCTAAAATCCGGAATTACTAAAGTGATTGGCTCGACCAAGCTTTAGATACATCAGGTATCCAAGGCGCTGAGCACAATCCTGATTATATGCATATACGTAGGATGCATGGTATATATGCATTCTTAGATTAGGCGTCAGGTATACTCAAAAAAGGTCAAGTAGTGGTCGTTGCCATGACAGTTTCTTTCTATCATAAACCTTGAGGTATACTCGACCTATATTACCTACGAACCTTTGCTGGAATCATTCACAGTCTTGATAAACACAGTGGGTTTTACGAATGGGAAGTCCGCCCCCCCCCCAGGTATGGGGGATCTGGGAGCAGCCGAAGACTACTGTAGCGGCGTGGGTCCCGCACCAGTCCTATGCCGCCTTACTAGATTAGCTTTGAGAGCGGACGTGATCCGCAGCACCAGGGCCTAGATCACTGCTAAACCAGATGTATACTAAGTACGAAATGCCAAACGCGTCTAGGCCCCAATTTCGGGTAGATTTTCCCGTCGTATAATCGCCGCTACTGCATCTAGTGTGTACTTAGTAAGACCGAAAGATAAGTGCTGAACAAATGGAAAGCTCCTGTTGGTTTTCGATACTGGTACCGTAACGCAATTAGCCTAGTGTAGAGCCCTATCGAAGGGCTGATGGTACGACACACCTGGTAAACACTTGGGCGATAAAGGTTATAATTTTTGAGGTTCATCTTATATTGGTAGGTACTGATTTCAATACTGATAGTTAGTGAATCTATCTGTCGATCATAGATTTACTCAGTGCTCATTACTCTTTTATATTTAAAAGTCTATAAGTTTTTCAAAACACGACAACCATCTTTGCGTCTAATCCCACCTGGGGTTCTCTTATCAATAGGCACATAGGCAGCAGGATGGATATGGTGTACGGTAGGAGTCTATTCGGTACTTTGAACTGATCGATCTGACCAGGTACTTCGCTCGGCTCGCTTACCGGTATCTGGTATACTAAGTTGTGGCAGTCTACAGATGCAACCCCGCGACGTTTACGGCATGTGTCATGAACTAGATGAGAGACGCACAGTTCGTTACTCTTTATGCGGGGCGTCGGATCATCGATGCTCTAGCCCATGACTTTCCTCGGATAGTAAGCAGGTACACACCACAGCTATAGTTTAAGAGATGCCATTTATTTGCTTACCTAGGTCGATACTTTCAAGGACTAAACCTTCAATAGCTAATACTTACCAAATGCATCTCATAACTTGAAACTCGTTGATCTGGGGAGACTCGAGTCGCACTACCAGCTTAGTCGCTTACTGCAGCACAATTGCTGCGGAGTGCAACAGTCGCATCGGTTGTTATCAGCTGGTTGTTATAGTTGACTCAAGCTAGGAGTATCACGCTTCTACAGAGTGTTTAGGCCCGGTTGTCAGTCAAGCTCTTTGAGGCATTAGGGGTGTCATATGGAATAACAGCTCATGGGATCAGCTGGCACGTCGTCAAGGCCAGAGATTCAGTCTCTCATATCAGTTGAATTTGAGAAGCCAGAAAGAGTTTTAAAGCGGGACCCTAAACTTCACTATTCTTAATCCAGATATGCCGAGAAATCTATTTTTTTCCACAGACTTATAGTTATTAGAAATAGATCACCACGTTGATGATAATGTAAGGAATATGCAACGTCCTACACGCCTCAGGACCGAAGGAACTAGGTGCGGCCATCCTTACCAACCGCAACCGCTCTCTCCACCTTCAACTTCTCCGTGCCGCAGATGTCGACCGTAATATCCAGTTATACTCCTTTAGGAAGGTCTAGACTTATAGGCAATGATATAACTGGTCTCGGCGCATACTATACGGCTCAGTTTGATGGGCGAGTTCAGTATCGAACTAGTGTAATCACATTAACTGTCTAGATAAGACTTCAATCATGATCCTGTCAGACATAACGTCACTTACTTAGGCTCCCTAAGCTGGCGTATGCTGCAATATGTCTCGCAAGAACATACTGTCATTCTACGCAGCAACATCTTGCACCTAGACCCAGAAATAAACATCATTCAACAGGATAGCAATGATCACTAAAATATAACGAAAGTTGAAAATATGAAACAAGTAAAGGGAGTACGAAAGACGAAGGACGAAAAATAAAAATAAGAGTTCCGAATACCTATCATTCTTAACTGTTCTCGATCGTTTTGATACTAGGTGTGATTTTTAGTGGCAGGGTCTATAACTGGAATATCTACTTACTATATCAGTAAAGTGTATAGACCTAGAAAGGGCGTTCTGGCTGACACCTTTAGCTTTCTTCTTCATCCCTGCTTAAGGAGTGAAGCGGCACCTTTACTTGTTAGTATCCCCGCCTCTCAATAAAAACCTCATCACCCACCTCTTAGTTCCGGTCTGAGAGGGTGTGAACTCAAGAATTCCAAGTTTCAACCCCACCAGTCAACTGTTCTGTTCGCCAGTGATCCCCTTACTTTGTCTTCATTTTCTTCAAGCATAGCTTGACAAGCTTTGCTGTCTCATACGTCTACGCTTGATAATGGCACAGGTCAATATCTCATCGCCAGAAAGTGGCGGGTTTCTACACCATGTTGTTTCTACTGAGACGTACGGGTATGGCTGGGAATTGACTTTACCTACCATCCTGAGCATCCTATCCCCTCTGCTAGCAAGCGTATTCTGGGCAGTATGGAAACACTATAGCCCAAGTCAAAGGCTTGTGAAAGGCATCCCTATTGTGGGTGGTAGTGAGACCCTGATCAGGCACCGAAACAGACAAGAATTCTTCGAGGATTCGAAGGCCCGTTTGCTAGAAGGCTACCGACAGGCAAAGGGTGGCCCATTCTATATCCCTACCCCGCTTGGAGAAAGGCTCATGATCCCTCCGGAGATGACAGAGGAGCTGAAAGCGGCACCTGTTGACAAGGTTGACTTCATCGCCCACTTCTTGGAGATGTTCGAGGGCAAATATATTGATATCGGCACACGTTCGACGCTGCACCCCCGCACTATCAAGACACAGCTGTCCCAGAACCTATCACAAGTGATGGACATGGTCCAGGATGAGGTTCGCGACGCGTTTGAAGAAACATGGCCAGAGTGCGAGGACTGGACTGAGGTCCCCGTTCTCTACGCTATCACTCCAATTGTCGCGAGAGCATCCTCGTTCATGCTTGGGGGAAAGACTCTCAGCCGGGACCCCGAGTGGGTAGAAGTCGCCATAGACTTCACAACAGCCTTCTTCTTCGGATCTAAGAAGCTGAAAGAGCTACCTAGATTCGTCAGGCATATCGCTAAATATTTCATCCCCGAGGTTCGACAGACGGTACAACACCACAAAGTAGCACAAAAGCTTGCGGTGCCTCTTCTGAAAAGATATGCCAATGAAGAGCCAAGTCTTGAAAACAGCAACCTTTTATACTGGATGAAACATGATGCCAAGGGATACGAGAGAGACGACAGGTTCATTGCTAGTGTACTTCCAAAGGTTAGTAGAGCATCATAATACTTCAAAAGTTGACCATTGTTATTGATTCCGATAATCTCTAGGTTACAGCTGCTGCTATCCACACCAGTGCTGCGGCTCCCGCGCAGCTCATATTCGACCTTTGCGAGCGTCCCGAATACATTCCCATGATCCGCGAAGAGTTTCAGCAATACGTAGACAGCGACGGTAAATTTCGCGGAAACTCGTTTTACAAGATGCGGATCATGGATAGCGTCATGAAAGAGAGTCAGAGATTCAACCCTCCCGTCCTTGGTAAGCATAAACCGTTTCGTGTTATCCAATATATACAGCGCATTCTTGAATGCTGAATATGAAGACTAATGGCCCGCAAGTGTCGTTCCAACGCCTCGTCCACCAGGATTGGAAACTAAGCAGCGGCTTCGTCATCCCGGCTGGAACAACGATTGGCGTTGCCACGCACGCTCAATCCATGGATCCGGAACTGTATGAGGATGTTGACAAGTTTGACGGTCTGCGCTTCTTGAAGATACGCGAAAAGGCTAGCACAGCTGAAGAAGGTCGACAGCAATTCGCGTTTGCTAGTCCTACGAACATGGTATTTGGATATGGACGACACGTCTGTCCCGGGTAAGTGATATGTTTCCCATACGTCCTGTTAACTTGTATGAATTGGGCGCCTAACGGGTACCACACAGGCGTTTCTTTGCAGCCGATCTTGTCAAGTCCATCATGGCATATCTCATTGAGAACTATGACATGAAGTTCAAGGAAGGTCAGACGAGGCCTGAAAGTTATGGATATCAGACTACCAATATACCACATCGCACAGCAACGGTGCTGTTCAAGAGACGTAAGCCTAAGTCAACTTAAGTCTACCAAGACTTAATGTTAGTTGCCTGGGGAGATTAGGGTCGGCGCGTCTGGTATAGTAGCTTCAGAATTATCGCAATACAAAAGCATTTACTAGATAGTTAGTATTGCTGTTCAAGAGGTAAACTACTCGTGAAGATAATTCATACGACACTACTACTTATAGCTCCACTGAGACTTGTCAAAACACAGGTGAAGTAGCGTGAAAAGGTATCATTCCCACAGCTTGCAATAGGGACAGGGTAAAACCTGACGAATCAGCCCCTTAGTTAGCTTTGCCAGTCTACTGTACTCCGCACATACTAAGTATGTATGTATACTAGCGTATCCGCCCCTACGATGATCCGAACTAGCGTATTTACATATTAAGCCCCTAGCAAGATGAGCCATCTCGATATCTCCTTTATATGCCTGGTCAGACGTCCAATATCACTGAAAAGCCATAGCGTACAAAAAGCAAGCAGTCGCAGATTGCGAGTAGTTATGTAACAGTTTAATCGCCTGACTATTTTATCATTATGAGTATTACGTTTTTCTAGGTCGACTAACAGCTAATAAACACCTATATAGTGCATTTTTGCCAATAAGCTGTATGCAAAAGTGCCAAACCCTCATTAGTGTCACCGACAATTCTAATCGCTTCCTTCAACTCTTTGTCATGCGACTTGCAGTCAATGACTGCGCCGTCGTCCCATCCTTGCTCGGAGTCCTGTCAAATGGCGTCGCTAACAAAGTCATTTACCAACCTCCATAACTGTCACACGTAGCGAATACGAGGCTGCAAGTCTCAGACTCTCTGAACGCGTTACACGCGCTGAAACGCGTCTTCCCGTCTATTACTGATATTCTTCCTGATGTCCTACGTGAGGCTATTCAGCCCTCGCTTAGCTGAGACATAGGCGCCGAGGTCGGAAGTTTACTCTATTGGCCAGAGTTGTATATAGATTCGTAGCCAAGCTACCTAAACGGAAGAGAATCCGAATGGTCAAGGTCTTAAGCAGCCATAACAGATTATTGTATTCTAAATAGAGTCAATTCCAAGCCCTGAAACCAGCCCTTGTTATAATAACTGTACAGACACTTTGACGCGCACCTTACGCAAGTCTTGTCTGCAGGCCTGTGAAATCTTGAATATCTTCTAACACCCACTTAATAGGGGCAGCAAATGTGACGTCCATTTCTTCAGTGAATTTAGCTAGTTCGTCTTTGGATGTCTCATCCGCCACTGGGCTTTTGTTGCTGCCTGGGAATCTTTTCAAAATTCTAGAGTTTGACGAGCCAGGTTCGCAGACTCCTCTCCACGTATCTTCAGGACGGAAGTCGGTACTACCCACAAGCATCCCAATAATCTGACCAAAACAATCAAAGATAGGGGAGCCAGAATCTCCTCGCTCGGAAAATTTCTTATATCCCTTTTCCGGAACGATCAACATCTCAAAGGTGGATGTATCCTTTCCGACAAGACCAGGTGTTCGGAGAACAGCCTCGATACCGCTTATACGACCGAATGTCAACCCAGTTGCGCTCCCCCGTTTGCCCACTATAACCCCTTTTGCAAATGCCTCCTCGTCCCCCAAAAACAGATCAAGGAAGCCGTTCTCGTCCTTTGTTTGAAAATCTACATCTCGAGTTCCAATGAAAACTTTGTTTTCAGGACCTTTTAAAAACTTGGTAGGATCTAGCTCAACAAGGGCCCAATCTTTAAGGTAACCAGGTTGTAGTGACGAGACCTCGTAGCTCGGGTGGTAGGCCAAGTGACCTATTTTCCTTTTCTCTTTAGGCCTTAATATCTCCGAATGCCTAATGATTGTTTCGTTATAAGCGGCTTGGTTCTGTCGACGATTGAGTCCGGCCATCTGAGCTTCAGTAGGACACTTGTGCTTCAGAGACTCGTCATATTGGTACCATTCTTCCCACCTCGTTTTAGCATCCAATAACGGTTTAATAAACGATTCTAACTTTTCTTGATATTCTTTTAAATCGGTTAAACAGTCATCGAAGCCAGTGTGGTTTCCCTGTACATGGTACTGCCGGTAGTCGCCCGAGATTTTATAGCTGTCATGATTGGGGCGATCCTTGCATACCACATGGCGGCAAGTAAGACCATAGAATGCCGCAGGCGAGTGATCCTGCGACAGCCTGAGGTGCAAACCGACTGTTCCTTGTCCCACGCTCTCGTCGAGATACCCAATGGGGTAGCCTGAAGTAGATAAAAGTGGTAGAGCCCTTCCGTTCGTATCGTCGTCAAGCCAACGATCCGGGTCGATCTGACTCTCCAATTGTTCGCACGCAGCATGGTGTTCGAATCTGCCTTCACGAATCTCGACTTCGACGTTAGGAATTAGGAACCTTTGGAGAACCCTGCGGCATGCTGAAGCAATGGTAATGCCCTCTTCCCATTGTAGACTGTCTTCTTCAACTGCGATCGAGAGAACTGTGGGGTTTTTATCCTCCCCTTGACCATCAGTACTTTCTTGGCCACGAATTCGCTCCAGGCCGATGCGTATTGGAAAGAAATAACTCCAACTACATCCCTTTAAAACCTCGATAATCGCCGATGAGAGATCCTTGTTCCATTTGGAGACGATTTCTTCCTCCGTAATTGGAAAGTACCTCTTTGGTGTCTGGACAAAGGTATTGTGCCAGCCCTCGGGGTGCTGCGGCTTGATCCAGCTGGTTGTGCTTGTCCTGGCCACCAGTCTGGGTCTTCCGGCCCGGCCGTAGAAGTACCTACATTTTTCTTCGTCGTCTGGTTTATAGGGCTCCAAGTGGGCTGCCATATCGTTATTCCTAATATCGTTAACGTACGGCGGGACTAGTTAGTTGTAATCTATCGATGATCGTTTGACTCGCTTGTGCGTCCTTGAACTAGAAGTCTTTCGTAGTCGCTGCTGTGATAGGTAGGTAGTAAACAGATAGTCCTTAGGTGTACGGGACCACGAAATCCCTGACAGGATCTTTTTAGCCCGGTGTGCTTGTCAGTAACAGTAATTAGGTGTCAGGAACCTCGCACTTTGGGGTAGGTAAAGACACTTGTTGTTGCACGAAGGTCTCAAAACCTTCGTGGGCAACTATCTAACTGTATACAAATGTCTCTTTGTACTCTGTGACATTAGGTTCACTCCTGAAGGAAGTCTCGCCCAATGGTTGCCTTGGATCACGGATGTCACGATGCATCAAGGTTCCTGATGAAATCTTTTAATTTTCTATTAAAAACCTTCTATTGAACAACGAGTCACCCGAAGAGTCAAACTGTGTCTAGTTCCGGTAGAGCTTGCTCCAATCGGGGTTCTAGCAATACTCTTCCATGATTTGTGAGTCATGAGGGAGCTCCTCCCTTCTAGACCATCCCAATGCAAATTTAGAAGAGGAAGTATTGCACCGTTGGCGCCAATCTCGGTGAATTTTTGATAGTACGTCTAGGTGGCTTAGTTTATCCCGACCAACATAGCGCCTACTGAGCTACTATATTCATACGTTGGATTATGTAGTCAAATCAGGAGACTGGCAAAATCAGTCAAACATTCCAGAATCTGGGCTCAAATCGCTTAAAACGAAGCAAAGGGCATTTTTGACTTAATTTACCTGTGGGAGATGCTGGTGGGAGGAGTGGGCTATGGATTTTAAAGATAAATATTCTTTGAGATTCTTATACACTTTGATCTCACCCCCCAGATTGTGCATTGTATATATTTATAGATGAGCAGCTTAGTTGGGGGCGTTTCGAACTTCTTTTTATCACAAGGTTATATAGTATACATGACAACCTACGATACATTATTTGGCCCGTAGTACCTCGCAAGCATCAGAAACTGGCCTCATTTACAGCTTCACATATTTTCCGTTCATCACGAACGAATCATAAAGAACCAATTGAGTAAAAAGCCAACGTTGAAATGGTTTCATTAATGATATAGACAACAACTAAAATTTCCGCCAAGGTCCGAGTCATCATAGCACCTAAGCGAAGCCGGCGCTAATCACAAAGGTTACGTCGTCGACGAACGAAGTAGCCGAATCGAATGTGTTAACGCCTCCATCGCTCGCAACGTAGCCTACATTGCTGTAGTGGCGGAAAAAGCGAGTTGGATAGCCCCATGCTCGGATAGAGTTGCCCTGGCCGCTCAGGCCAGACAATGGGCAGAATGTGGCATCTTCATTAAACTGCTTAGTGCCGTCGCTAGCGTTTACCAGAAGTGCGAAATTGTAGTGTCGTATATAGCTACCGGGGGTATCAACGGACTCAAATGAGAAGCAGGCGCTGTTACCGAGACCGGTACGGACCGTCCAGCTGGCTTGCTGCTGCAGAGTGGAAGTGCTGGATGATGTAACGACTTGGGTATTGACGGTAGTGCCTGTGTGTGCGATGTAGCGTGTATCGTAGCCGGAAGTGGTAACCCGTATTGAGATTGAGGAGCCGGCCGTGAGCGCCGGGCCGCTGGTCAGCGACGTGGTGGCGTACTTGGCGGCTACAATGTTGGCCTGCACAGAGACTTCAGTGGCGTCGGACGGATAGCCCGAGGTCATCGCACCCTCGTAAAACGTGCCTTGAGCGCTGACACTATTGTCACCGCCGATGCCCAGGATAATGGCGCCCTCCTTTTTCATAGGGTTATAGCCAGACGCAGTTGGGCGCGCTCCACTGTAGTATGTAGACAACGAGCCAGATGCAGCGTTGCCGCCGCGGAGAGACCACTGGTTCGGTTCCCCCTTAAGAGTTGAGGTAACGAACCGGTACGAGATGGACGGGTCGCCAGCGTTGTTTCCAGAGCCCTGGCCAGAGAACAGCCCGTTCTCTAGATCGGCCATGATCCAAGGGCCCGATCCAGAACCACTGCCCCAAGCGGTGCTGTCGCCATAGTAGAGAGCCTCCATGTGACCGTTGCCCGTGTCGGTACTGCTGATCTCGGCATTGCCATAGTCGTAACAACAGCCACCGTTATAGTGTGTGCCGTCGAAGACTGCATACATACCCTCTGCTGTGTCGCCTGTAGCTATACCGCTAGCAGCATTGTTGCGATAGCCAGTACCAGGTGGCGAGAAGACGCCGTACGCCTTCTGGCCATTGAGCGTAACTGGAGCACCAATTGCGCTAGCTAGGTTGTCGTAGCCATTGGATTCAGGGCCACTGAAGCCGCCCGGGGGGGCTTGTGTGAGGTGGTTACCCTTGCCGGACTGGTCATAGATAATTGTAATGAGGCATGTCGTGCTGGCGCAGAAAGTGTCTTGGGCGGCGGCATTGGCGACACCACCAGCTGTCAGTGGTGCGATGTTGGTGGTTGTGCTGTCGGAGGCACGCTTCACCTGGTAGAGCGAGCCGGTGTAGGCGCTGTACAGAGCACGAGTGGTGCTGTGTGCAGCGACGCAGGGCGTTCCTCCGGAGGCGTAGATATCACAAGGCCCGGCGGCCACAAGGGAACTGGTGGCAACGAGGCCGAGAGCGAGTCGTGAGAGCATGTCTGATCACTTTTGGCAGGGCATACCTGTGATAGTTTTCTCTCTGGCGTTATATCGAGAGCATTTATAGTCATGTGTCGAGGCCCGTGAACGTCCGAGCTCGTCGGCGAGCAGCCTGGACGGCCGCCCAAGCTAGATGGGTACATTGACCGGAGCAACTTCATCTTCGTCACGAGACCCTATTCGTGGAACCCCGAGAAACCACGGGTCCGAGCGGGGCACAGCATCAGGTGGTATAACGCTTGCGATATGAGATTCGCGGCGGTATTATCGTCTGAGGTGGTGATTCTGGGCGAGGGGTTTTGGACTTAACCCAAAAGTGTGGTTTGGCTGCGGCCCCAGATGGGGCTTGCTGGCAGGCATTCCCGTGCTAACTCGCTAGAACCCCTGACCTTTTCCCAGCTATTCGGGGACGAAGGCCGTTGTGTTTCTTCTCCGCACGCGAGCTTCGAGAACGAGAGCCAATCGGCAGATTGTCGTCGGCTTTAGACGCAGACTCGCCTGCTAGGTAACGTATAGGTGGAAACTTCTCAGTGGAATGGTTGGATGGAGAATTTCCGGGCCATGGTGACGAAAATGGAAGGTCCATTTGTTTTTCAAAGGTTCAGGGGCTCAATTTATGCGGCAATGCTACGCTGCCGATGCCACGAGCACGAGTAGTATCTCTTGGATTTGGTTATTTGGGTCTTGGAGGGAATAAAGACAGGATTAATTAGGCACCGGACCGTATGCGCGGAGAGTCTTTTGTCCCATTGGTGCGCAAAACTGGTTACCATGCCGCTGGCTTCGTAATTTACGCTCTCAGCTATTGTGCACGCGATGTTACTCTCACTATACTTGATTGATACGATAACTAACCTCACGCAGTCTAGTGTTGTATCTAAATCCAGATCCCCATACACGTGTACATAGTACTTTTGCCCGCAACGGCTTAGCCGTGATCTCCCCGTGGGGTTAAGGTTTTAACTTCCGGCAGGGCTCTTGGAGATCAACCTTGCTGAGAGGCGCGCATATGAGACCATGTTGATCTACCGGTAGGTGCTCTCTCCCCACAGCGCGTGCGGCTACAGGTACCCTGTAAATGGAAGGTCCTTGTTCCATGACGGGAATACTGGAAAGATCAACGTAGCAGCTGTTCCTATTTGTGATTGAACAACCAGGTCAACATTTGCGCACCAATCACGACCCGAACAGCGGGGGCTTGCTTTCCCGCCTCTCGTCTCTCAGAGTCGCTTTGCTCTGTTCTTGACCAAATGACGTGCGAGCTCAGTACTTGATATATGTCAATAGACTGAAAAAGAGAAGTTGTCTTCACAGACAACCAGGGCAGCTCGCCATACATACATCCCAATGACAAAGAACAAATCCAATGCTGATTTGTAACTGTTCAAGTCAAGAAAATGAAGCTTCCTATTTTTTTAGTCTTGACCCATGCCATCTTTGGCTTCCACTCGGTCTTAGCCGATATCACTACTACAATTGTTGCATCCTCTAACTATGGAGTTTGGGATGGCTGGGGAACCTCTTTAGCGTGGTGGGCCGCTGCGTTCGGTGATCGTGACGACCTCGCAAGCGCAGTTTTCTCACTAGAGAATGCGTCTTTGAATGGCATAACATTGCCAGGGCTGGGATTGACTATCGTCCGATATAATGCTGGGGCCACTACCACGAATTCGATTGATGGTGATAGCATCGTGGAATCTCCTGATATAACCCCAACTCGTCTCGTTGAGGGGTACTGGCTTGATTGGACGAGCAGCGATCCCACATCGTCGAGTTGGCTCTGGTCACAAGATGCTAATCAACGAGCAATATTGCAAAAGGCTCAAAGCCTTGGTGCAAATCTTTTCGAATTATTTAGTAACTCCCCTATATGGTGGCAGTTGAACAACCACAATCCCAGCGGATCGAACGATGGTTCGTCTGACAATTTGCAAACATGGAACCACCAACAGGCTGCTGTCTACCTTTCTACCGTTGCGCTGTACGCGAAGAACAACTGGGGGATCACATTTCACTCTGTTGAAGCTTTCAATGAACCATCCGCTAGCTGGTGGAATGGATTGACGGGAACACAAGAGGGCTGTCATTTTGACGTTGCAACACAACAAGATGTTCTGCCTTACCTGAGATCTGAACTCGATAGCAGAGGACTCAACTCAGTCTTGATATCCGCATCAGATGAGAACACCTACGACGTCGCCATCAGCACCTGGAATGGCTTGAATTCAACTGCAAAGGCCGCTGTAGGACAAATCAACGTTCATGGTTATCAGTATGGGGATGGTGATCGAACAACCCTTTACGAACAGGCTCAAAGTTCAAGCAAAAAGCTGTGGAATAGCGAATACGGAGAATCTGATGCGACGGGATCGGAGCTGATCAGTAACGTGATCCTTGACTTCCGCTGGCTACATCCTACCGGTTGGGTCTACTGGCAAATAGTTGATGGTGGTGGCTGGGGTCTTATCACAGGCGACAACGCAGCACTCTCACTCAGTGGACCAACCCAGAAGTACTTCGTCCTAGCTCTACTCACACGTCATATTCGGCCGGGTATGCGAATCCTAGATGCAGGAAGCGACTACGCAATTGCTGCTTATGACACTACTGCAAAGAAGCTGGTGATCGTAGCCGTGAACTGGGGCAGTGCGCAGTATTTGAACTTCGACCTGTCTCAATTCAGCACACCAGGTCAAAGTGGCACGACAATTCAGCGTTGGAGCACTCAAATAGGATCTGGAGAACAGTACGCCACCTACAATGATACCACTCTGAGTGGGTCAAAGTTTTGGTCGTACTTTGCACAAAACCAGGTGCAGACTTTCGAAGTCCCGGGGGTAGTCATCTAGCTCCATACGTGAGCACAAATACTACCTGTTTTAGGGTTCAGATCCTTGTATGTCAAAGAATTTAGTGAGATGATAGATTGAGTTTTCTATTGTTCTAAGTTGGCCTTTCTATACGAGCCTGCTTCATCATGTATGAACCACTTTTATATACCGTCAATATCTCATTTACTCTTTAACAGTATTCGAGGTTTTCCCCCAATGATGAAGAACGAGAGGATAGAAGTGACCGCCGATAACACGGCAAAGACAAGATTCATATTCCCATAACCAATAGAGTCCTTCAGATAACCAGCAGCAATCGGTCCTACCGTGAGGCCAGAGCAGAAAAAGAGGGAGTTGAACCCATAGAGCTGAGCATATGGTCCATTCTCGCCGAAGAAACCTGGATTTGCCTTGTCGTATTTCTGGACCACGTCACTAGCCTCTACTACGCTCGGTGAACCTATGACGGCCAATCCAATCCCGTTCAGTGCTAAAATGGCGCAATATAAAACGATATTCCTTGATACAGGAAGTAGCTCTTCGGGAGGGAGGCGGAGCAAGATGAGCACCGGCACCATCCATCCGAACCCCAAGACTGCCGCACTTTTAGTTCCGTAACGGTCAACGGCCCAGCCTGCGACAGGCCCGAGGAGGAGATATGGAACGTCAAGCGCAATGAAGATAAGTCCAGCCTTGAGGGGTGAAAACTGGAATAGGGTCTGAGCCTCAGTGGGAATTGTAGCGTCAAATACAGCGAGCAATGTTGCCTGGACGAATGCGAGGCAAAGGCTCATGACTAAGCGTGGGTTCTGAAAGCAAATCAAAATGGGCAGGGCGCGTATTAGTTTATTTGGCTCCTTGAGGATCTTGTATGCTTCGTCTTCTTTCTTGGGCAACAAGGTGTCTTCCTCGGATGCTTCATGACTTCTGTCATCACCTTCGGGGTCCATCCTAGACCCCGCGCACCGTGGGTTTCCTTCTCCATCACGAGCCGACTTGTCGTATTTTGCTGCAGTTCTCTTCTCAATCACCAGGAGTCGCATGAGAAAGTCTAATGCGAGGATAGCCGCTCCCACACCGAAGACGCCAGCATACCCAGTCTTCTCATACAGGATACCGCCTATGACAGGCGCCATCAATTCTCCGACAGAGATAAAGGAGAAGATCTAAGTAGAGTCAGTCTAGGCCTAACCTAGAAAGCCAGGGATGGGATGGGTTAATTTACTGATCCTATGACTTTACCCAAGTTCTGGGGTCCGACGGTATCGAGCACCATGGCGAGACCAATGGTCCACACAACCGCCGCACTGACACCCTGCAAAATGCGGGCAACAACCAAAACAGCGATGCTTTGGCCAAGAGCTAGAAGAATAGTGGCGGCAAGCAGAGCAGCAAGCCCACTAAGGAAAGGCACCTGTCGAGAATTGGTACGGTCGGCGATCCATCCCGCGGGTATTGATGACACCACTGATGCTCCGGCATATGCCGCCAGGAGATTCGAAACATAGAATTGAATTTCGTCTTCAGGGATCGAGAGTCTGCTTCGTAGCATGAATGGCAATACGGGCACTACCAAGCCATACAGGAACAGATCCGTAAAGAGACCAATCGCCACGGTGCTGATGATGAACAGCGTGTTGGAGCGCCAACGAAGCGCCCATGGAGGATCGCCTTTTGCCATTCTCAATGGCAGGAATTTAATCGATGATTTTGGCTGTTTTTTTGCTATGTATGGAGGATGTTGGAGTGTTGTAGATAGTACATCTTGGCGCTTCGTTTGCAGTGTTCCTGCAGATCGATGACCTCATACGTAAATCTATGCACAAAGACTCGAGCACTGCTTACATCAGCCGAAACACACAATCTTCATTACTCAGTAGATAGTAAAGTCTATTGGGGATACCAACTTCAACCTGATTTTCCTCGCCTTGTTTTCATCAATAAGCGTAACGACTGTAACGAGAGTATTGCACTGGGAATATCGCGTCAAGAATGGCAGGATTAGATCAGCATCTCAACCCCTGAGCAGAACCCTGAGCAGTACTGTCCGAGTAACTGTAAACCCCCATTATACACTCACGCCAAGCTTGGCGGCAGCGTCTCATATGTCTCCCATCCATCAGGAATCTGGATCACCGCCGAGCGTACATAAATAGATGACCATCGGACCAGTCTAAACCCTCAATACACCCGCCCTTGATACTAACGTGCGGGCTCGGCACACCGTCTTTCCCCACAACGCGATGGAACAAGCGCGATCCACACTCTGTGCAGAAGTAGCAGTCCATCTTGTCCCCCTTGTCCGCGTCGCGCGTGTACTTCTTTATCTTGGACTCGAGCTCGGCTGCAAGCGGGAACAACCCGGCCGCCGGGAAGATGGCGGATGTGCCGAACGCGGAGCTGGATTGCTTCTGGCACTCGGTACAATGGCAGAAGAAAACCTTCAGTGGCGTCGCTGTTGGAGTCGGGAACACGACATGCCCGCATTGGCAGCGGACTGTGAGGGGTTGCGCTTTGTCCGCCCCATTTGTCATGTTTGCAAACAACAATCTTCGCGCGTGTGCGTTCGCGATTCGAGAGATATTTCGAGCCCAGCTAATCTGCGATTTTCTTTTATGTGAATATGAATAACAGGATTTTTGCCGTTCAACAGTTATATGAGCTGCAGTACTGTGGTTATCTTGTTCCGTTGAATTGAGCCTAATGACAAGCTTCTTTTGAAGCTCCCCGCACCAAAACAGTAGACGAACGAGGTATAGTACACAACAGCAGTCAATGTGTCACGAAGTGTAATGCCGGTCAAACATCTGCCGATATATTTCGTGGCGAGTCTCATGAATTAATGATGGTACATGCTATACCTCCTATGAAGATACGGTTAGAAGATTACATGTTTGTTTCTTGTGCTTTTGCACCCTGGGGACCTCGCGCTTGAGGTAGGTGAATACACTCGGTGTTGTACGTAGGCTACGAAACCTTTCCTGGGCAACTTTCTAGCTATATACAAGTGTTTCTTTGTGTTTTGCGACAGAGACTCGGCCAACTCAGCATATGCGACGCTTTAGTGGGAAACGCTCCAATACGGCGGCTTTGTGATTCATCCTAGCCCCAGGCAGACACTTGCGCTCTAGTTGTAGTCCACCTCGGCGTGCTATTGAAAATCCTAATGTGTGCTATATCTCTGCTAAAAGATGAAAGATTTTTGAAGAACAATTTGTTATACAGATAGCTGAAGCAGTTCCCTATTTGGGCTAAACTAAGTAAACGTCGATAGCACGTCTGGGTCGGCTGTCTAGTTCTAATGTCTCTTATTGCAACTCGATAGGTTGACAAGGAGCCTTGTGCTGTCCAGACTTAGGAACTGAACAAGAAAATATATTTCGTTGATTATATATGAGACCGACCATGCTCGCGGCAAACTGGTATAAAGTACTACAAAGAGAGATGGTTATGTATCTATTAAGACGGTACCTTTCTGTACGAGAGCATACGTATTTCGATATATGCGACAGGTTTTAGAAATTGTTTGGAACTAAACGCAGCCAGTTTCCCATCAATGGGAAATACCTATACGTAACCCACCGCCTTGCATGAAGAGAATCTCGTAGTCGTCTGGAATATCAAGATAAGCGGCTAGATCGGCTTTGGCCTGATTGATAATATCAGCAGCTAGCTGAGACAGGTGAGAGTGCTCGGCGATACCCAGGCCAGTATCATTGTAGTTAACAAGAGCCTTTGCGCCCTCTTCGAGGATGTCAGTAGGTAGCAGGGCTGGGCCTGCACCGAAGTAGGTGATAGGTATCTGATCTGGACGGCATGGCGTCTCTGCAAGATACGGAATTGAATCTAGAGTTGAAGTGCACGTTTAGGAGGAGGAAGGTAGGGAGGTTTATCGACTGAGATTTGAAAAAAAGGCGTTGGACCGAAGCTTGAAAGAGGCTTTCGACTGCAGGTTTTCGCATGGACTAAGGCTATGATCGTCTATTCATGCACATCTTCGAGTCGGCCATGGCGATAGCCCAGGCCGTAGCCCGGTGCAATGTGCACACCGGGATTCCGAAGATTAACCGACCCCCGCATTTCAGCTACTGTAGCAGATAGCCACATGATGGCATAGACAGAACGCTCTATAGAAATAAGTGTTGTTGCTTACCCTAGTGACAGTAAACAACAGCTCGTGCACACTCTTGCGCTACAAGTAAATATTCGTATGTTGAGGATCTCTTTTTTCTTTTTTTCGTTCTACTTTGTTATCATTTCTAAATTACCTACCTAGGATTGTTGTGCTGGAATTCAACATTGTGGTCCCCAGCAACGGCTATTTAGGTGTTTATACAATCTACCTCTATGTACTCCGTACTGTAGGTATTGGCACATGGCAGCGTGTTTATAAATAAAATAATCCTGTACCTGGGGGCTAGACTTAGTAAGGTCAGTAGTACTATCTATCTTGGGTAAGTGGGTGAGGCCGCTATGAAATAAAAATACCGGTGCCTACCTCTTAGAGGTAGTGTCTACCACGCCCCACCATCCGCTAACAGTTGGGCTTGGACTAGCTACTTAGGTAGGTATGTATGTACTTAGTCTTCTATCCCGAGGCACGCCGCCCAGTTGACATCTTTCTCGTAACGTCACGAAGCTACCTACATGGTAGGTCTCGGCTGCTGAAGCCATGAAGCCGAGTCGCGTTCCACAGAGGAAGTCAGCCAAAAAGTCAAGACATGGTTGCCAGGAATGCAAGCGACGGCACCTGAAATGCGACGAGACGCGGCCGGCCTGCGCCAACTGTACCGTCCGCCACTCGCCGTGTTCGTTTCTCTCCACCACCGGTCGCTTGCCGCCCTCCCGCCCGTCGTTATCGGCATCGTCGCCGTCGTCCTTTTCTGAGTCAGCAACCGGATCCCCGCGGCCAGATGACGCCGCTCACTGCACGCCCATGCCAAAACGGCACCACGCCTGCGATACGCGAGCGATAGCGAATCCTCCGTCGCCCTACGAGCCGACTTTCACCATCAACTCGCTCGTCTCGACCGATCAAACATTCAGCCTGCATCACCTAGAGCTCCTACACAATTTCCGAGTAGGTGTGCTGGCCGAGAGCGTGCTGCGGTCGTCGGCGGCTGAGGGCTACATGGCGATGCTGGTCCGAGAGGCTGCTCAAGCCCCCTACTTGATGGATCAGGCTCTCGCTGTGTCGGCCGCCAACATGAGCGTCAAGCGACCACGCCAGCAGCGCTTCTACCGAGAAGAGGCGACGCGGCTACAAACCCGTGGGCTGGCCTTGTTCAACGCCTCACGCGCCCTAGAAATAGCCAATCATGCCATGGCTCGCTTCGTATTCTCCACGCTTCTCTCGCACCAAGTTCTCTTCGACGTGTTTTCAGTGCGCACTGATTTCCCACCGCTTCTGGACAGGTTGGTCGCTGCTTTCCGCATCTGCGGTGGCGTCCGAACTATGTGCGATAGGTCGTGGCCATTCATTATGTCACAGTACCAACAGCATGTGGGAATCAATCTTCCTGCAGAATTCGTAGCCAACACTGGTCCTGAGACTACGCTCACTCGGAAATTGGCTCACTTAGAAGCCCTACTGACGAATGCAGATCTCAGTACGGCAATAATGAGTCCTTGTAGCAAGGCTCTGGGTTATTTGCGAAACTTGTCTTATGCCGACGAGCGCCCCAAGTTTCCAATATTTAGAACGGCCCGATTGCTTCAGTGGGCAGTTATGGTGCCGCCGGAATTCATTAATCTGGTGGAAGAGCGCCGGCCGGAGGCTCTAGTTATAATCGCGTATTATGCAGTACTAATACACGACACGAGAGGCTATTGGGTATCCGGCGACGCTGGCGCCTTTATCATCCGCTCTATTACTAGTTTTCTCGGCAACTATTGGGCCGGATGGCTTGCGTGGCCAAATGAGGTACTGGACTCAGTAAATTCTGGTAACGAGACCAGTTTGCCATCAGCAATAGATATAGACACTCTTTACAGTGTTGACGAGCTGCCCCGACACGATGAGGGTAAGACACGGCTTAATAGGTGTCAAAAGAAGGACGGTATCCTGCTAACAAGCTAACCTTGTCTAATTTAGGTTGAACAACTTGATTCTCACTTGAAACACCTGGAGTGGTTGGAATATTCCCCACGACTTTAAAACCCGGCCTTTAATGTAGGAAATCTGGGAGCGAATCTTGTTCTGGAGGCTAGCGCTTTCAGCATCGCAACGGATCGTCTAAACGTTTATGCGTCATATATATGCTCTTGTACAAAATTTCGGATTGTGACATCCGACTCCTGGGGCGCCAAGGGGCCATAAAATGCCTCTCCTTTCGTTGCCACGGCCTGTTTAGCGGTCTGCAATAAGTCAGAAAGCAATGGCCTGTCTCTCGGACGGATCGCAAGACAGCGAACTACGAGATCTCGGAGCTCAAGATCTAGTGTTGGATACTGCTCCAAGAACTCTTCTCCCAAGAGTATCGCTCCCACCGTGAGTATTCCTTGGTGGTACACGGGATCAAAACTCATCGGCGCTAGCCTGCGCAATATCAGCCATACCATATTCCTCGCTGCATCCATTACGTTCCGCGGGTTGCCTGCGGCATCTTCTGTTGCTAGTCCAAAGTCTATCAATTTTGCTGGTGGGATGACAGCATGTTCTGGGAAGTCGCCTGCGTCGCCGAAGAGAACTAAAATGCACGAGTCAGTTCAAGGGCAGATGTCAAGTCGCCAGAACAGTGGTTTTCTAGTTGACGTACTGTTGCCTGGGTGCATGTCACCGTGATGGACACCGACGCGAGGACCGAGCGACTCTTGGATCTCCTCTAGCTCTGGGGTGCTGCCGGGTGGTCGGTTGGATATATCGTTCATAGCAGCACAAGCTCTGATTACTGTGATCTTTGGTGAGCCTGGATATTCTATCTCGTGGCCTTGGAACTAAGTCACCAGAGTAAACTCACAGCAGAGGAAGATACTCCACAAGATTCGGTTTGGCATAGCTTCGTTCGCATGTTGGACGTGGTCCCGTAATCGATCTAGAGTCCCGTTCTCAAGATACTCGAGGACAAGCGTTGGGCCATAAAGCCCATCTAAGAAGTCGGACGGCGGTTGTGGGGGGTGTCGTGGTGTGCGCCTCATCGTTGTAATCAACATTCCGAGACCCGAGAATCTACGACGCTGTGGTTGCTGCTCCTCGCTGTGTCTATCATCCTTGTACCCGACAACACTTGCTATATGGGCCGAACCGTTTAATTTCTGCGCGTAAGGCGCTTTAGTTAGCATCGCGTATCATATTCCTGTTCCTATAGGGTCCCGGTAACTGCAGCCTCAAAGCATCACTTCCACCGCTACCTTTCATCTATCTGATTTGACTTCACCAATGCTTGGCATGAACCGTCCTTCGACTTACCGACATTATATCAATTTCGGTTAGTAGTTCTTCGGCGAAAGCTTCATTTCGCGCTCTCTTCACGATCAGTCTCCGTGGGCGCCCACTGGATGCGTTATACACAACACATAATGCCACCCCGTACGCCCCCGCAGCGACCATATCCTCATAATGAAATTCTGGACGACCGTTGAAATAGTCGCGCGCCTCTTTTGCGACACGGTCGAGATCTGTCGCTCCCACCGCGAGCCTATCAGACATAATTTGCTCGAAGGCGTCCAGGCCATCGTCCCATGCCACAGCCAACGCGGGGGAAATGACAGCTATAGAAGATGAAGCTATGGAACTTAGTCTAGATCCCAGACTAGATCCCAGACTACCTAGATAACCTAGAGAACCTAGAGAACTCAGAACAGCTAGATAACCTAGAGAATCTAGAGAACCTAGAGAACCTAGACTAGCAGTTCGACTAGAAACCCGACTGGAACTCATTGTAGGGCAATAGTTTTAAGATTTCAAGTCGACATGGCGTGAATAGCTGTGCTCTTGCCACGAGCAGTGTTTCTACGGGTAGTCCGGTGTCTACTAAGCCAATCAGAGACACAAAGACCCTAGTTGCTCCGGATATGGAATTGCGAAACAAAGCGCGTCTGGAACTTAACTGACGAGTACGGCCGCGATTTCCCGCGGGCTAGTAGGTGTTATAGCTCTAAGTCTTTGTGATTTCTAGTTCGAAGATCATACCAAAGATACCTGTGCTATGTGCTATGTATCTCTCTACTACTGGCATGTGTACTATCTAATCTTCCCTTCGAAGCTCAATTCTAATCAATTGAAAAGTTCAGTAGCTCTGAGCGAAAATATCGCCTCCCCAAAAAGCCTACCCGCTATTTGATCATTGTGCAGCTATCTACGCCATCCATCCTCTTGCCCTTGGAAAGCCATCAAAGTACGAAGTAAACTCACGTGCTAGTGCTAGTAAATCCTTTGTTTGTCCATTGCCACCCTTGCATAACTTTTAAGGCCCCCTTATGTGTAAATTTGTCTGTTTCCAGTACACATGATTACAAAATCTATTGACAAGGAAATGGACGAAGAGGATCGCTCCTCCTCTATAGTCGGAATCGGGCCAAAGTGAGCAGGGCGGGAACTAGGGTGATTGTTTGTTTGCGTCAGCAGACCGTATCCTATCCCTGACTTCAGCCTGCTGAGGGATAAAAAAAACTTCGCCTTTTTTTCGAAGGCACCAGAGCGTATCGATCTTACGTAACTCGGAATTTTAGGCGCTCAATATCGTCTATGAGACATGTGGTACTACCTACACATGTGTAGAGTGGTGCATACCACCCGTAAATTTCACCCTCAGGGGCATCTGTGCTTCAGCTGCCAAGTCAGTTCTCAGGCGGATTCGAGTTGATTCGAGATAGGTGAGACTAGTACACGAACATGAACAATCTCGTACGATACATGCATGAGCTGGCATGTGATACCTCCAGCATCAAATGTAATTCTACATGTACCAGAAAAAAACATAGAATGTTCGAAGTAGTTAGGAGTACTGAAGACTCTGGTAACTGCATCAGAAACTTGCGAAGTGTTTATCATGACTTTTGCACTCAAAAGAGGTGCAGATAAAAGATCGAGGCTATACAAAATACTTGTTTCTAGAAGCAGGCAGAATACGAGGAGAAAGCGTACACTCCCTTACATGGCCGTCACTCGAGGGGGTAGGACAAACAAAGGTTTTCAGGGATTAGAAGAACAAGCGTCCATACTCATACAAGAGAACTCAACAACTGCTCTGTCGCATTTCTTTCTATATAGCTCGGACTTGATACTTAGATTGGCATACTTCCTCATCGTCAGTATTCTTCATCCTTCAACCCATATGAACGTAGGACACAGCCTCATTTGGACTCAAATCGCGTCTCTCCTCATGCACTCACACATATGGTGTTAGTAGCCAAGAACCATTAGATCATGGCAGAACCACACTTCCCACAGTTCAATAAACTCCCGATCAACTTGCGATGTCGCGTCTGGGATATTTTTGCGTTTCCTCCCGGCCCTATGCTCCATGTTTTATTCCCCGAAAAAGATTATGAACATTGCCGTGTCACGATATATTCCACCAAGGCCAAGGGGACCAGCCATGTCGCTGATATGGCGACCACTTGCGCCTTGATGCAAGTTAATCAAGAGGCCAGAAAACACGTTCTCTCTGGCCGTCAGCCTTTTTATGTTGAGGATCGTATATACGATTTGCGAGTGCTTTTTCACAGCGCGCACGAGTCTAGAAACTTGGAGGGTAGCTGGGAGAAACGTTCCTTCTACAATTTCTTCTTCGTTAACTGGGATATCGACATGTTCTGCTTTCGAGGCGGCCGCATACAATACCAGCTGCATAACATGTTTGAAGAGGACATTCTGGCCAAGATAAAGCATATTGCGATCGAGTTTGGTGGGTTGATCGGGCTTGGCGACAAGGATAATACGATAAGTGCTCTGAGCTACAACCAGCTCTCTAAAGAGCCGACTCCCAAGCCCCTGGATATGATCTGCAGTCACCTGCCATCATTGAAAACGATTTTCTTGGCTTTGAACCACTCCACGGTTTATCGATTGTGTCATTACGTGTTGTTCCATGACAGAGACTGGCCGGAAGACGTCGACTCTGACGACCCAGATTACGATGAGAGTCTGGAACGCCCAGACTGGCAGTTGGAAGCGGAAAAGGAGGTCACGGGCTGGATCACAAGCCTTCCCGAGTACAAATTTGGGTATCACCGAGTCGAACCCGAAAAGCGCTGCTACTCATTGCAGCTTCTACAATACCCCTCCGGGCGACATCACTCTCTACCTTATGCCAAGACTGATTTTGGAAAATGGGTTGACGAGTTCGTATCTTTCGCCAAAGAAGACGCTACAGAGGCTTACGCCAGAGAGCACGGTAGAGTTGTTTACGCCGAAGACGACCTTGAGGGATTCAAAGCTAGGGGTGGTAAAGTCGAAGAGGTGGACCTAGTTGAAGTTCAGATGGTCATGGATCATTACGGCGCCTTCGACGAAAAGCTCGGTGGCTATTATCGAAAGCGTAATCCCCCCGTGTGCACCAGTGGGTCAAGTTTTTCACGTCTTGACGGTTAACAGAAATAGTCTGGCCGTGAAAGTTCTCGTGAAGGGAATTGGAATACATTGAGACTAGAGAGTTAAATTGTATGCGGAGGGATCTCAGTGGCGATGCATATATCATCAATATATCATCAAATGGTTTGTTGTGGGCTAAAGTATTGTAGCTTCGCAAAGCTTTTGCAGAGAAAACAATAAAGATGTGAAAGGAGGTCCAATGTTATGTTATCGCCTAAAAATGTGCTAGAGATTCACCTTCCGCATTATAAGAGTCGTAATTGAACGACCCCTTTTCGCAAAAAGATCTCCTTGGCAGTTTCGAGTTTACAGCTATCTCTCATGGCTTCCACCTTTCTGCTACTAAATACGTTATTTCCATGTTTATTTCACGTTTATTTTATGTTAAAATTAAAGGTTTTACTGATTAAGTATATCCAGAATCCGGTTATACTGCTAGATTAAACATACAAGAATGTCTTTTCAATGAAATTTACTCTGATGTTAAGAACCGATCATAGGGGTGCTAGAAGACTTTTACTATTGTGCAATGCTTTCAAAAGCTCTTACTATCCTTACGCAATACATATCTACGTAGTAATGTCCGTTTTTTATAGTGCTTAAGCCGATTGGTACTCTGCTGGTTGCCCGTTTCCCCTTCAGGAAGTGGGCGGCCTAGGAATACCCTGCCTGTCGGGCTTGGTGGGCATTTGTTGGACGCCCTGCACCAGCTTGAATTTACACACCCTGAACGAACCACTGGGGCGCACCGCATTATCATTGATTATCTAGTCTTATATAAGCCTGATAACTTTCTATTGTTAACACTAACTAGTTAACCGTATTTCCTAAAAATAAAGAGACCTATGCCTTCCATGTTTTCATCTGCTCTAACAGCTCCTTCAAGTTGACTGCCGTGATAGTCGTATCTGCATGTGTCTCCCCTAACACTCGTTTCTGAATGCCCAGCGTCTCTTTTAAGAGACTCTCTGCCTCTTCGGGCAAGCCCCGCATGCCGTAGTTCATAGCTAGGGCACGCCCGGTCTGAAGGGTAGCCTGGTTCTCAAGTCCAAGGAGTTGAAGCTGTGTAATCAAGACGCGCTTGAGCTCATCGTCCGCAGCGTCGGTGTGGCCTTTATCGGCCAGGAGCATCGCCATTTCGCGTCTCGTTTTCAGGGTGTCCGGGTGATCTGCGCCTAAGGCTTTCTGTTGGCGTAGAAGGGTTGCCTGCAAGACCTGCTCTGCATTTTTCTGCTGGCCTTGCTTGTTGTGCATGGAAGCCAGTTTGCCCATGATCTGCATCGCTATTATGCCTTCCGGCCCGTAATTCAGTTCCGCGACTCGTAACGCCTCAACGTAGTGTTTCTCAGCTCTGCCGTACTCGCCTCGACCTTCAAAGTCGCGAGCGGAATTGTAATGTTCTCGAACAATATTGCTACTATCGCCCTCTCTCTTTTGAGGTACTTGACTGGTAACGGCACGAGTCACCGTTAAATCGGTCTCGTTAAGGTGGGCTCCCTCGCGTGCTTTTTTTAGTGCCATTTTCGCACCCTCAATCTGGCTTTGGTTGCTATCGGGATTTTCTTCGTACCTGATTATTGCTTGTTCCCAATGATGAACAGCCAAGTCGTCTTGTTTTATCTGCATATAGATTTTGGCTACTTCGGTGTGCAAGGCAGCGAATTTGAGCGTATGATCGGGCCATATGGTTCGAAACTTGAATGCTGCGAGGGCACATGGTAGCAGGACCTCAGCTGAGCGATGCTCATAACTGTGCAGTTTGCTGCTCAAAAGATCCAGCATCTGTCCTTCGACTAATTTTGGCTCTCCGTTCTCATCCAGATACTTCTGTATGCATTCACGGATTATAGGTGTAACGATGACAACCCTCTTGTCAGTTGAAGGTTCAACCATCCCGTAGCTCTCTAACTTAGGGACTTGCTTGGACAACTGATCTCTTTTGAGGATTTCGTTTGGAACACACTGTACGTCCATTGAGCCCATTTGAAGGAGTAAGTGTGCTGCCTCCGGATACTTTTCTTCCGTTGGGTCGTACAATAGGCGCCATGCTCGCATGGTCTTTGACGTATCCTCGGTTTGTACCTTCTGAATCCTCTCTATGTATTTTTTGGAGTCAATCTTGGCTTTCTTTTGATATAAATGGGCCAGAACAAGAGTAGCAGCCGAGCCTCCAAGTTCCTTAGCCCGAGAAGCAGCCTTCGCCCTCTTACTCAGATCTGTGGTTTCTCCAAGCATCAGAAGGGCAGCATCGGCATCTTCCAGTTTCCTGACTTTCTTCATAAACTGCAGATTATTCCCCACAATCTGCATTGCTATTTCCTTTGACCGTGTAGTTGCGAGGACTCTTGCATGTCCTGTTTTAGGGACATAGTCAAGGAGAGGCTTTTTCGAGCCGGATGCGCTCGTCGTTTTGCGCGTGATTTCATCACTGCACCCGTCGAGCACCATAAGCCAGCTACTATCTTGGCTTAGACTTTTGTAGACAGATTCTAGGACTTCATCGATCCTCATTCCCTCTCGGTTGATACCACGGGTGTCTGCAATCCATTTGTACGAGGATTCAAATCCAGCAGCGCTTCCGGCGTTTACCCAGTGAACCCGTCCCTGTGAATCTTTGGAATATCTGTGTGCGTATTCCACAGCAACATGGGTTTTTCTGGGTTATACAAGTTAACCTTTAGTACAGATATCTGGCCATACTCCAATATAAGGCTTACCCATTTCCAGGTTCTCCATGGAGTGCTACACATGGTCCATTCGACAACTTGTCTCCAATGAAGTTGATAATGCCATTTCTTTCCGCAAAGTTATTCTCCTTCGAAATAGGTGGGACACGAGATTGCATTGGAGACAACTGGGTAGGTTGTGCTTGCTCTAGAGAGTCTGTACTGGAAATTAGCCAGAGATCTCGTGATATGTAACCATGAAGCTAGCCCTTTGACAGAGCCGAGCGGAAACAGTCCCAATGCCGTCTGGATGACACAGTCCCTAATTGCCAAGGGTCCAGAAAGGTGCACTTACCTGTCCGTCTTGCTTCAATGAGTTCCATTGCGTTATTGTGCATCTTCTTGAGTTCCCTGAGCACTACTTTATAGTTGTCATCATCCTTGCCCACAAATTTGTTTATGGCGAAATGGTCCTTATATAACCCTTCTTTAGCGTGCCCTGCTATTGTGCCTGACGATTCATTGACGAGGAACTTCTATCATCTCGGTTAATAACGCGTGAAAGGGCGAAGGGTAGACTGTTACACTTGCAGGTTTGGTATCATTGAGACCAGCAACGCGTCCAATTTTGCTTGCTTTTGTCTCCCAGAAACAAAAGAGCTTTGCTTTGAACAAATTTGATGAGCTCCCGAGATATTGTACGAAGTCAGAAACAGCTGCCACGAGAATATCGTTATTTTCAGCTATTGTCTCCAGGACGTTACTATAAAGATCCATCAATCAGTTAGCTGTAATAACTGTTCAGGGAAATGAAAATGGGGGCATTATTGAGTATATAACCAGGACCTGCACCTGCGCCCAGGAGAAGACAGATTTATGCCTGTTAAGGAAGGCATGGACATCATAAATACAGCTGATGGTATACGAGTTACCATTTCATCTATACATTCATTTCCCAGGCAGATGCGGCCAAAAGCGACATCTTTGATAAAGAAGGTATCGGGGGAAAGACTTACTCTTCCAGATGCACTTCAGATGCGGCTATAGCCTGGTATACTTCGCCTACTTTTGTCATCCCAGAGTCATGGCTGATTCCAGCAAAAGGTGTGCCCACTACAATACTCAGAATTAGCAATTTTCATCTTTCCTAAGAAAGATAAAATATAAGAGACAAATCCCATCGGAAACTACTTACAGAACATCATTCCTGCTACAATAGAGTTTGAAAGACCTTCGTATGTCTCCGGGTGCTGGGCTGAAACCACATAACACTAACCAACCAATCAGCATATAATTAATTATCCATCACAATTAAAACAATTACCTCTAGGGCGACAAGGCCACCAAAGCAGTGCCCGATCAAGATTATCGGGCGATCAAGGCATTCGGAGCGCGCCTCAGTAATGGCTCTTAATAGCTTCTCAGCGACGCCACGGAGGGATTGCTTAACAGCATTTTCTCCAAACCAATAAGACTCGTAGTTGTACGTCATGATGCGTGCATTAGGTAGCGCATCAGGGAGCATAGTTGGATCTTTAAGCCAATTGACTTGGGTCTTCCTGTCGACCCAAGTGTGCTCAGGGTTGGCACCGATTCCATGGATGGCTAAGATGCTGTCGTGTACTATTAGCTCTCCGTGCAATTACAAGACTAGCGTTTCAACACTTACTCGACCTCTATGTCCTCAATCTCCTCAGGCTCATAGAGCTTATGCAAGCCCATTCGTCTTGGATCAAGCGGTTTAATTCTGCTGGCTTTTTGTCTAACTAGCTCACTCCGAGACTGAGATAGTTTTCCGGTAGTCTCAAGAGACTCCGGAGGTACTGATTGGCTTGAACTCATCTTCTGCAAGTCTACTATGACTGAACTGTAGGAATGAATAGCTATTGACTGGACTACAACAAAATAGAAGAGAACCGGATCTGGGCTTCGAAGAGCCTCGGATACGGCTACTAGTATATGAAATCCTTCTCATGGCCATTCTCGCGTCACCATACTAGGTCAACTTATGTCTTGGCAAAAGATACAAGTTTTAGAAGTACCACTTCTTTTGCACATGTAGAATGAGGCTCAAATAGTGCTAATTTTAGCGATCAGGGCTGAGTCTTCGGCATACTCGAGCAATCGAGTAGGCTGACCACAACCCTTATTATTTAGGAGTGTTATCGCCGTCTCAGCGTTGTTGTGGGATATTTGTCATGCCACCCATTCGAATGCAGGAGTGAAATGGTGTTGAGACTCCGAACTATTGGCCATATTTTTCGACTCTGCCCCTCCTAATTTAGAACGTACTAGAGGTGTGGTACCATTGCCACCGCACCCTTTCAACGAACCGCATTGTGAATATTGTCACGTAGTACTGAACCTCTTACTGTCATATCGTGTCGCATCGATTCTGCCTAATCAATACTACGCCGAAACCAATCATATATCAGGGGAATAATGAACGGCGATACTCCACCGGCCTGTTATTCGCTGCGGAACTGTTACCCCTCGCCGCCACGAAGATATTTGGCAAGCATATGCGAGCGACTCTGCACTTCGAGTTTTAAATTAGAATAGCCTGCCGCAACGGGAAACGGGACTTTTCTGTTGATAGTTTCTTGATTGTTATGTCATTCAATCGTAATGGATAGTGCGCTGAATGTAGCATCTACCGTCACCGGGGTGCTGAGTCTAGCAATTGAGTTAGTTCATCTTACACAGCAATACACTTCGCGGATGATCCATCTACCCCGTAGTGTCGCCTCCTACCTCTCAGATTTGGCCATTTTGAAGCAGCTCCTTTCAGACATCCAGGATGGCTTAGCGTTGCCGCCCACAACACAGGGGGCAGGAGCGGCTACACACTTGGCATTGACGAAAGAGCTTCGAATTGTTCAGGGAGAGTTAGAGATTCTGCAAGACAAGCTCCACAATCACCAAAGTCATGGGACCCTCCATGCGGCTAGGAGTGTTGTCTGGCCATTCAGGGAAGATGACACAATGATATGGGCCGATAACTTACGTGCGTGTAGACACCGCATCGAGTCGACAATGATGCTCAACGGCCTGTGAGGATGGAACATATCCTGTGCTGAATGGAATAAGCCTAACAAGGATCTCCTAGGCAACTTCACCTCCAAACACTTGCTGGAATTGACGACCTGCGGAAGAGGACTGACGCTGCTGAACAACGTAAGAAGCCACCTAGATCTATTACACTTAGCTAGGATAGTTTACTGATAGTTCTATAGAGTTAGAGAATCGCTTGATTATAGAGTGGATATGTGATCAATCCTGGAAGCGTAAACATGCCATGCTTGTCGCATCGCATCACCCGAACACAGGCCAGTGGATATTCATGGCCCACGAATTTCAAGAGTGGGCTTGCAAGGAGTCGGGGACTCTTTGGTGTCACGGATACCGTATGTAATAGCCGTGAGATGATTGTCTTTAAAAATTTAGCTAACTGAGGAGGAATTATAGCTGGTACTGGGAAGACACAGCTTATGTAACATAAGTCCTTCATTCAACATCATACTGTGCTAACCTTTTTGTAGGTCTTTAGCAGTGGAATATCTCATGAAGTTTAACAGGAAAGTAGCTTACTTCTATTGCGACTATCACTCATCTGACAACAAGAGTGTCACAACGGAAATGGCAGCCGCCATCTTGCAACAGCTGGTTGGTGCTGAGATAGACATGCCAGTGGCAGTGAAAGAGATGTATCGAGCACTGGGGAACGGACGTAGTAAGCTGAAGCTGGACGATATTACAACTTTGATTCAATGTATCACCCGTTCGGACCCTGGCGTTTTCATCGTTGTTGATACTGTTGATGAATGTGGTTCCTACAGAACTCCCGTTCTAAGGCTTCTCAGAAAGATTTCGAACAATTCGGTTAATCTGCTGATATCGGGTCGAAGTCACGTCACTAAAATTGACCGTGTCTTCGAGTCCTATTCTCAACTTGAGATCAAAGCCAGCACTTCTGACATTATATCTTTTGTGAAAGGGGCTATCGCATCTAGCGACATCTCAGAGCTCATACCAGACAGCTCAAAGCAAGATATTGTACTACATATAGCCGATCAGGCATCTGGCATCTTTCTCATAGCGACCCTGAAGTGTATACATCTCACTCATCTTTCACGCCTGTCGGAGATAAGAAACGCGGTTCAAGCTCATTCCAAAGGACTCGATGACCTTTACCAGGAGTCCATGGAAAGAATCATGCTCCAACATCACGAGAAGAGGAAGACGGCTATGAAAGTTTTGTCCTGGATCTATCATGCCAAACGCCAATTATCCGTTGGAGAGCTGGTGCACGCACTTGCTATTGATTATAGTGAAGCGATCCCGGCATATGAGGATGTGATATCAGAAAAGATGGTTCTTGACGTTTGTGCTGGGCTGGTTCTGATTGATGCAAAAGAGAAAACAGTTCAATTTGTTCATCACACGCTACAAGAATACTTGAAGGCCTCGTATGAAACGTGGTTCCGCGATGAACGACGATGTATCACAAAGGCATGCCTTATCTATCTTCGCCTGATGTCTCCATGTCGAGACCTCGCCGATTCACTCGCTTCTTATCCGTTTTTAAGATACGCAGCGGGCTATTGGGGAACACATGCAAGAGAAGCATACTGTGAAGAGCTAGATGAATTTGCTCTGGCCGCTTTTCAGGATATCTCAGTATTGGAGAACATATCCAGCCTCATGGACAGTGATGAGGTACGAAGAACGGCGATGCGCATGTTTCCCTCTCCAAACCTGGCTGTCCAGATGTCGGCTCGGTTCGGGGCATTGAAAATCTTAAAACTGCTTCTTCGGCACCAGCATAGCACCGATGGTGCCGATCCCAGCGGTAGAACCGCTCTCCACTGGGCGGCTAGGGGGGGCTTTGTAGACGTCGTTCAAGCTCTTCTACACGAAGGCGTTGCACCTAATCCCAAAACGAATTCCGGCATGACTCCTTTCCACTGGGCTGCTAAGCATGGCCATGCTGGAGTCATCGACGAGCTGATGCCTCATATAAACCCAGCTGAGGCGGTGCCGGATGGCCGGACGGCCCTTCACTGGGCATCAAGTCAGGGCCACATCTCCGTTGTCAAGAAGCTGCTCGACGGTCATCAGAGTGAAGTGGGATGTCGGTCCCTAGATGGATGGACTCCCCTGCACTGGGCTGCTGTAAGTGGCATCTCCACACAATTTACTCAGTCTTGCTAACTCCCTCATTCAAGTGCAGTGGTAAGCGAGCGGTTATCATGTGTGGACGGTCTCAGAGCGTTCAAGAGACCGGTGGCTCGTCAACAAGGCGCCATGGAGCCCTCTCGATCAGCGGCGGTGATTCAAGCGGTCACGAGGAGGTGACAGAGTTGCTTCTCGCGTCAGGGGCCGACCCCAATGCAGAAAATGAAGAACACCAGACCCCTCTACATTGGGCTGCTGTATCTGGAAATGCAAGGATCGTGAACTTGATTCTTTCTAAGGGTGCTGAGGCCAGCACTCGAGACATCCATGGCCTCACCCCACACCAATTTGCCGTAGAGAATCGGGCGAACGAGGCCGTTATTCATATGCTCGCCTCTCAGAGCCTTGGAGATGGGCGGGAAAGCCATCGTACCTCGTAGCTAGTTAGCTGACAAGGTCACTGTCAAATAGATAGTAATTATAATTCTTTGAGCTGGAATCCATGGACTTAAGTACGTAGTATTAGAAGTATTCTTTAGCCAGTTTTGATCTCCATTACCCTCTAATCATCGCTATCGCTTCCACCATGGTCCCAACTTCTGTGGCTCCCATGACCATCATCATCACTATCCCCACCGCTACCGCTACCATCACTGTCACTATTATCGCTATGAACACCGCTTCCGTCACTGCCACTACCGTCGCTTTCGCCGTGATCGCTATCAGTAGCATCACTGCCATCACTGTCAGTGCCATTTCCATCGTTACCATCACTATTACCATCATCTGCATCGCTGTCATCACTATCACTCCCACTACCATCGCTACCATCACCATCGCTACCATCACCATCGTTATCATTACCATTACCATCATCCGCATCGCTGTCATCACCATCACTCCCACTACCAATGCCACCAATACCATCGTTACCACTACCAGAGCTATCGCTATCAGTACCGCTATCCTGACCATTATCATCCCCGCTATGATCGTTATCACTGCTAGTGTGATCGATCTCCTCCTCCTCCTCACCATCATCAGCAATGCTGTCATGGCTGTCGCTAGATTGTGGTGGATCTTCGACGGATGACTGTTGAGTTATAGCCAAGGTGTCGTTTACAGACACTCCGGTATAGGCCGTCTCAGCGTAATGATTGTGCATATTGATAGTTTCTGTGTAGGATGACTCGGTATTTTCGGTCTTAGACGATCCGCTATGGCCCGCACCGCCGCCGAAAGAGAATATACTGCCACTATTGACCTTTCCCTTCCCACTTCTGGACTCATTAATTGGATATCTTGGTTTCGTATTGCCAAAATTGGGCCTTGGCTTATGCTCAAAGCTTAAGCTCGGTAGACGTTCTCTGTGTCGAGAAAGACGAGACTTCAGAGCTTTGATAGGTTCAACCACCCGGGGCCCATCTCCTTTAAGCTCATTGCCAAGTGCTTTGAGCTCTTTACCAGGTGTTTTGAGCTCCTTGCCAGGTGCTTTAGGATTTTTGCCAGGTGCTTTGGGATCTTTGTTCAATGCTTTGGGATCTTTGCTTAATGCTTTGAGTTCCTTGCCAGGTGTTTTGAGGTCCTTGCTAGATGCTTTGGGATCCTTGCTAGGTGCTTTGGGATCCTTCTTGAGAGTACTTTGGATAGACTCGTTTGTTACTGACCGCTGCTTGACTAGGGTCTTGATCGTCACCAGCGGTTTGTCTTTAGTGGGCTGCTTCTTGTAAGATTTATCATCGGATGGTATATCATGCTCGCTCTTCGTTTTCTTAATCTTGGTAGTCGAATCTTCTGGCGACGCTCCATGTATCCCTTTTTCTTTCGAAATCGATTTCGAAAGTGTCTTCGACTCCTCAATCCCGGCGGCTCGAAGAAAACCTGCCATACCTAGGGTTTCAATGTGTACACCGGGTGATATACTGCCCTTGGTAGACTTCAGCCCACTCATTAGCTTCTCCAGTGAGTAGTTGGATTTCGGATCTATCACGGGCCGGGCGGTCATTTGCGCCTTATAGTCTGATAGTTTGAGAGGGACTATTGAACCATCAAATGGTATCAAGTCGTTATTACCCCAGTCCCTGGTGAAGGTGAATTTTAGAGCCTTTTTGCCGCCCCCTGAGCTAGCGCTTCCGACTGACGTAGTATTAATCTCCCTCTTCTCGGTAGTTTTGCTTGTTTTTGTTGTTGAAGAAGATTTCTTGGCAGACTTTTCTGTTGATTTCTTCTTCGTGGAAACTCTACCTGCTTTTGAGGGAGTAGATTGAACCAGCGAGGCGTATTGCTCGCTATGATCGGGTTTGGGGGACTCAAATACGTAGTCCCGTTGGCCTAAGGCTACGATGATGGGCTTAGCAATGCCACTACTTGACTCTGTTGTCATTGGTAGCACCGAAAACTTGTCGTTAGCCACCTTGGTCTTGTTCTTCGCTGTAGGCGGCGTAGTGGTGGATGATTCAGATCCCTTCTCGAGCAGAGCTGTTCCCTTGCCTGAGGAATTACCCTTTTGGCGTTTAGGTTTGGGTTGAGCTTCCGGGCAATACCCTACGCCAGCCCGCCCCGCAATCAAACTGTCAGTCTTCGCTCTCGTTTCCACAATCAAACTCCACCCTTTGACCAGGTGGAGCTGGTCAATGTAGAATGGCTTTCGCTCAGTCTGTAGCCACTCCCAGGCTTCCTTGGCGCCAGGGACCTTCGGGATAGGAAGTACCACAGGCGGCGTGGTCAAACGAGTGGGGAGACCTTCCGTCGGCAAGGAAGCATGTGCAAAACCCTCAGTTCCGGCTTGGACTAATGGCGGGTAACTGTCCGATGAATGGGTCATGTTCAGCCATCGTGGCTTTGGAGCCTGCTGGTCAGGTGCACTTGTGCCACTGGCAAGGCTATATACTGACCAGAAGTTGAAGCCATTCGGAACCACAAGGTCGAGACATGTGTTGCAGAGCTTTCTTGTGTCTAGGAAACTGATTTTTGACTCTTCCGCTGTAAAATGAAAGAATCCAAGACGACTTGGATATTTCGAAGGCACCTGTTGAGTACCATCAACATGATACTTCACTGGATGCAAGCAGCCGAGACCGCGGGTTGTCAAGTAGGTCGCAGCGTACTCTGCAGAACCTGTAGGATAAGGATCCATAGATTCAACCGCCATATTGAAGTTAGGTACTAAGGAATGTGATAGAATTTTCGACTCGTTAATATGCAAGACGAGTGAGCTTCGAAGTACAAGTGCTCGCTTACTCGAGGAAGTCCGTTGCTTAACTCCCTCATCACATATACTTATGTACAGGACCTGTGCGATAAATTTACATATTCGCTCAGTTTCCATGTCCCTTATCTTCAGCCTCACAGACCGCCCATAGCGACTCTATCTTTTTCTAGTAACATTGGGTAACATTGTGGGTGCAAGCTGTCTCATGGAGGGTCGGGTCCGTGCTAAGATGCGTGAGCTAAGAATAGCTGGAAAGGGTGGATTAAACATAAGTAAGTTATCTAGCTGGAAAAGTGAAGCATAAATCTGTATTACGTCCCGATGCGTCCTAATTAGGAAGCTTTTATTGCTTTCATAGGTTCTTGGTATTCATTCTTTCCCAATTAGAACCCCTCGGGTTTTGGTAGGCGCCCCGTCTCATGTATGTAGGAGCGTTTTCTGACATGATCAGCTGTGCATAGAATACTCCAAATATATCCATTGTCTTGGCAAATGGAAGGTACTTGACGATGAAGTACCCCTCATTAGAGCAGCTTTTTCTATGGCATGGAGTCAGTCTTCAGGAAAGGGAGAGCAGCCACTGCACTGTATGCACGCGCTATTTCAGGTATCAGCTTCGCCGTTTTCGCCTTAATGTAACCTTCATAGCCTTTTCTGTAGTCAGGGAGACGAGCAAGGCTGTCAGGAGATGTTTGTAGACTAGGTGAGTCGGTGCAGCATTATAATGCATACTGGTAATGAGTGATTGTGCGTTCAACTCAAGATAACTGTCTTTCCCCCAACCATACCCTCATATGACATTCAATGTTAGCATTGGACCACCTAAATCCTGTCAACCAAGTCTATCTAGAGCAATAATGAATAACTCGTCGGGTCATTTGCAAGCCCAGGAGCTTCGCTCTCGATCTCCCACTTCGTCGTTTTCTTCACAAACCAGTCCTGCAAGCCCCCCATGGACTCCTTCATCTTTTGCCCATACGACTCCTCTTTCCAGCCCTGCGATGAGCGCTACCCCAAATAGCCCCTCGCCGGGTAATAGCAGCTCTATCTATGGCAATACCCTATCACAGTCTAACTTTCGTGCCTCCTATTTGATGATGCCGGATGCCGAAGACCGCAATCGGGCTTTGAAGCTCGCCAAGGAGCGTTCATCTAGCAATACAACAAAAGGAGCTACCGCTGCCCTGTCTGATGTTGTCAATGGGACTGTGGCAAACTCAACAGCAATGCTAGTCCACGCCCTGCTAGAACTCGGGGCCGACGTCTGCTTTGAGAGGCGCAAAAGTACGAATGTGGTGAAGGCTGCGCTGAACAAGGACCAGCTCGACGTGCGCAGCAATCTATTAGAGAGAGCGACTCGCAACTGCTCACATGATATCTTGATGCTTCTTACTCAAAAAGCCGATGAGGAGGCAGTAAATCAAGCACTACCCATCGCCATTGAGCAGGACGATCCAGAGAAGGTTATGATTTTACTTGCTAGAGGTGCCGACGCATCTCCCTTGTGCAGTAAATTCCTAAAGGCTGTTGAGTCTGGCTCGGACAAGATTGTCGACGAATTGACGAGAACAACCAAGGGTGCCTGCCAGAAATGCCGCGATATAGGCCTTGTTCTTGTAGCAAAATATGGGCACGCAAGGAGAGTTCAGCTTCTCTTGGATAAAGGCGCAAACCCGAACTTCGAGAGAGCTCATGCGCTCGGCGCTGCTGTTGCCGGCGGCAGAGAAGATATTTGCAAGCTTATTGTATCTCGCAAGCTGAAAAGGGTACGCCCAGAACTACTGGATGTGGCAATTAGGGGTGCGTATACACAGCCAAATCATCAGATTCTGAGAGTATGTCTACAGGCCAGAGAAGGGACCCCAAGCGAAACCATAGACTGGATACTGCTGCAAGCAGTCGAACAAAATCAGTTCGACTTAATCGGCCCACTCTTGCAAAGCAACGCTTCAGTAGAGTATCAGAATGGGGCTGTAGTGGTTGCCGCTGTGATGAGCAGACATTACGAAGTGCTGCAGGATGTGATTTCGAGTGGCAGAGCATCACATTCATCCATGACTGCAGCCATTGCTCAGGTCACCGAGCTAGGTGACCCTCGGATCACTAGCCAAATGGTAGAGGTCCTACTTTCTGCTGGCCTTCGCGGAAATGCCGTCGACGAGACACTGATACGGATCCTTGACCCAAACTTTGCAATCGGAGGCGAGGACTCTCGTTGGGACCTAGCGCGCCTTCTCCTAGACAAAGGGAGTGCGGATGTCAATTTCCAAAATGGTCGTGCCTTAGTCATCGCCGCAGAGCAGGCCTGGATGAACATACTGCGCCTCTGTATTGTCTACAGGCCTTCATTCTCGTCGTGTGCCGCGATCATGCAGCCTCTAATGAGGCACAAAAACCGTGAGATGATCAATGATATCATCAATATCGTTACAGATTCTAAATATACTAAGCACGCTGTCGCTGAGAGTTTGAGAGCTGCGGCAGTATCAGCAGCTGCAGAAGCCTTGCGTCTCGATGTTTTGCGAGATATCGTCCAGCCTGATGTATCAGAATCGACCATTCTTACCGGACTCTCTGCAATAATTTCCGCTGAATATGAATGGGTTTCGCCTCAGGGTCTCTTGGTCGTTCAATTCTTCTTGGACAAAGGTGCCTCGGGCCCTGTCGTTGACGAAGCCTTTTGTCGTGCTACGAAGCTATTTAAGCGCGACGCTGTTGAAATGTTGAGTGATTTCATTAGCGAAGGGTGTGAAAACAATGCTCTCCTAGGAATTATAGAGAACTCCCGGGAATGGCACACTCCCGATGATCGGAATCTTTGGCTTATTCAGTCTCTGATAGAGGACTGGGGAGCCCACGGTGAACCAGTAAATATTGCTCTACTGTATGCCCTAGAGGCGTACACTTCCAAACCGAAACTAGCATCCGAGGCTCTAATAGTCGATACACTACTCCCGGCAGCCGATGTTAATTTCCGACACGGCGAAGCGCTCAAAATAGCGATAAAGGGCGGTGATCTTTTGCTTCTACACAAATTGGCAGCCCACGGTACGAGCGAAGAGACAATGACACATGCTTTTCGCGCGGCCATCACAGCACGCCTAGAAGAAGAAAAGGTGCTAGAAGTTCTCAAGGTCTTAAATGACAAGAAATTCGAACATCGGCCTAATTTGCAGAGAGGTTTACCTAGTCAACGTCCGCCCCTTTTCGATTGTCTAGAGGCACATCCAGAATCAGTGAAGCTGGTCAAGCGTCTGATCAAGTTGGGCTGCGAGGTGGATGCGAAAACCCATGCCAAGCTATATGATAGCACAGAGCAAGAAGATGCCACAGTGTTAATGTGGGCTTTGTCAAGAGGCCAGACAATAACTTCGGCTGTCATAGCAATGCTAATCGACGAGAAAGGTAAGGCTCAACATCAGCACAACCACCGACGTTTCAGAACCGATGACTGATTTTAAGTGAAGCAAACGTCAATTTCACGGCACAATTTTCTCAAACGACGCCCCTTATACTCGCTGCCAAGAATCGTCGTGGGGATATCGTGAAGAAGCTACTTGAAGCGAAGGCTAATTCCCGAAGCCACGACCGTTTCGACAAAGCAGCTCTTTTCTATGCTTCACAAATGGGGGATATTAATGCCGTCAAAGCTCTATTGAAAACTGATTTCCGGATGAACGATGGAAGTCTCCATGAAGCAGCAAGAAATCTACACAGAGACTGTGTTGCTGCTCTAATCAATGCGAAATATGACCCAAACTTCCGCAGTAGTAGGCAAGAGCACAATGGGCGGAATGCCCTTCAGGAGATGGCAGTCAGTACCTACTATCATGAATTCATTGGGAAATGGTATACTAACTCTTTTGTTGCAGTTTCGATGTGATGGTTTACACAAAATCCCCGATATAGAGGCCACCATTTGGGCCCTTGAAAAAGGGGGAGTCAACCCCCTTGAAAAATGGCGGGGCAAAACGGCCGTGTTCCTTGCCTTGATCAATCCACAGCCATACCTTATGACTCAAGCTTTGCTTAACACGGGCAAGTGGTGCAAGGTAAACGACTCAAAGAATGTGTTTGAAGAAATACAAGCCGATGGAACGAAGCTCTATTTTTCACTCACTGTTTACCTAAGACGTTATATCGGTAAGGGCAATGAGGCCTTCTATTTGGAACTGGAGAAGCTTCTAAAGACCATGGAATGTGTAGACCGATACTTCGCAGGGCTTGGTTCCAGACAGCCATATGGCGCTGTTGCCTGCCGAGGGATATCGCAGAGGAGGTCCAACGTCTCGAAGACGAGTCAAACGAATATTGGAAGTCGGAATCAAATCACCAAACAAAGATGCGTCGCAAGCATGAAGAAAGCGAGGCACAGCATAAGTTGTGGCAGGAACAACAGACTGAGAAGACGACTCAGAAAATCAACGACTCAACTACGATGCATGAAACCCAGCTCCACCAAAAAATGCGGATGAATACGCAAGAACAGAATGCACTGGCTCAGAAAAAGGCGATAGATGAATTATCTCTCCAAAGACAACAAGGACTAAAGCTCGACTTCCAGCAACAGACAGGACAGCAGAAGCTAGGGGTCCAAGAACAACAGAATGCGCTGACACGTGACGCTCAACAGAGTAAGGTCGCGTTCCAGCAGGCACAGAACTATGTTGCAAAGAGCGCCCAAAACCAGAAGATAGCGATGCAAGAAAAACAGAACAACCTGCGAAAGGAAAACGAGCGCCAGAAAGTCCTGTATGCTAAGAGAATGCAGGCAATTAAAGGGGGTGAGGAGAGACAAAAGCTCCAGGCTAAGAAGGCGGGACACAAAGAAGATCTCTCATTTCTGAGCGCGAAAGCATCACTGAACACTCGGTGATTTCTTATGGCGGTACGGCGGCCGTACTGGTCTAGTTCGTCACCATTGGAGGAAGTCCCCAGCCCCGCTGGGAGCTTTAACGGAAAGACTCACTGTATATTTTCTTGGTCTGTTCCATAAGTGTCAAAGAGAGTGGAGACGCATACATATGTAGCAGAATGGTGGTTGTATTCAGGATCATTCGAAGGAAGAAACAGGTCAGAGACTATGGGGGAGAAATGGAGATATATATAGTTGTTAAGGTAGAGTATACCTAACTCCCTTACTTCAACACTTTTACTCACTCCAAGCTTATATAACTAATAATAGCAACAGCGAGGCTTATAATACAAAACTTCTACTTATTTAAATGTAGTGGTATAAGGTAAGTTATATAAAGTAAATAGTAATAGTAAACATAACAGCAATAGCAAAGTTTATAATATATAACTTTTATTTGCTTAAGCATAGTAATATAAATAAACTTAAAAAGTAAAAAAACAAATTAAATAGCTTTTATTTTTTTTAATTTTTTATATATAAATTTTTTAATAAAAACTTATATTTTTATTTAATTATAAAACTATTATTATTAATTTTAACTTTTTACTTTATATTTTTTTAAAGTTTTTAAGCATTAATTAAAATTTATTTATTTAAATAAATATAATTTTTTAATTTTAAATTATTAAAGCTTAAATAAAAGTTGTTTTTTAAAATAATTTATTAATAAATTTATAGCATAGCATAAATTAAATATAAATTTTAATTATTATAATAATTATTAATATTATATTATATTATTAGCTTTTAAACTTTTTTAATAAATAATTATAAAATATTTATTGCTTTTTTTAAAATATATTTTTAATATATAAGCTTTTAATTATTTTTACAAAGTTATAATTTTAAAACATTATAATTTTATTATTAAAAAAATTAATTATAATAGTTATTATATATATATATTATTTAGTTTTTTTTTATAAATTTTTAATTAATTGTTTAATAAATACGTAAAATAATTTTATTTAAGTTTTTTTGCTATTTTTTTTTAAAGTTATAAAATATATTAAAAATATTTTAAGTATAAACATTAAACATTGCTTTATAAACTTTTTAAATTTTTTTTTTAAAATAAATATATGTTATAACTTTTAAGTAAATATAAAATATATTTAATAAAAATATAAAATTATAAAACTATGCTAAAAAACTGCTAATTTATTATGTATAAACTTTAAATTTATTAAAAATTTGTTAAAAAAATTAAATATATTTAATAAAGTTATTATATTTAAAATAATGCTAATAATTAAAACTTTTACTATTATAAAAATAAAATATGTAAAATATATAAAATTAAATTATAAAAATTATAAAAATTTAATATTTTTTTATTTATAATAATTATATAATTTATTTAATATTAATTGTTTTAAAAAATAAATATAAAGTTTTATAAGCAAACTTATAAAATATTTTTAAAAATAAAAAATTTATTTTTAAATAATATTTTAATTAATTTATTTGTTATTTATTAATTAATAAAAATATATTATAATTTAATATTTTTAATAATTTATTATTTATAAATAAACTTTAATTAAATAATTATATATTTAATATTGTTATAATATAATAAATTTTTAACAAATGTTATTATATTTTAATTATTTTTATAAATAATAATAATTTTTATATTTTTTATAAAATTAAACCTTTTTAGCAAAAGTTTAAGCTATATTGTTTTTTTATTATTTATGTTTAATTAATATATTTTACTTTATAAAATAATAGCAAAATAATAGCTTATTATTTAAAGTTTTAATTTAAAGCTTTGCTATTAATATTAAAAATATATTTTAAAATTAATTTTTTAATATTATAATTTTTAATATAATTAATATTAATATAATTAACTAGTTTTTTTAACTTTTTATAATATATTAATTTTATATTTATTTTATTTTTTAAATATTAAAAAATATGCTTAATTATTAATTTATAAGCTTTGTTTAACTTAGCTATAAAACAATTATAAAATAAAACAGCAAAAGTAATATTAAGTTTTATGCTTAATATAACATATATTAATAATTTTATAGCATTAATATATTAAGCTTTATTTTTTGCTATAATAATATAATTAATAAAAAAAAAATTAAACGGTTTAATTTTTATTAAAATATTTTTTAGTTTATAATTTTAAAAATTAAACTTTTAAAATATTTTTTTAATATAAACATTTTATTTAAAATATATTGTTTAATTAAGTTTGTTTTTTTTAATTATTATTTTTAAATAATAAAAGCATAGCTTTAAATTTATTATATTAAACTTTTTATATAATGTTATTTTAACTTTATTAATTTTTTTTTAAAAAAAAACAGCAATAAAAAATTATTAATATATATTATAATATAAATATCCTTTTTAGCAAAAAAATTTATATTAGCATTTAAAAAAATAAAGCTTAACGTTTTTAAAAAAATAAAAAAAATTTCGTATTAAATTTTAAAAGCTTGCTTAAGTTTATATAAAGCTTTATTAAGTTTATATATTTAATTAATATTGTTATTAAATTTAAAAAGTTATTTAATATATATTTTTTTATAACTTTTTTATATAAAAATGCTATTTTAACGTTTATTTATTTTAATTTAAAATTTAAAGCAATAATAATAGCAAATATAACTTTATAACTTATAAGCTTAATTATTAAAGCAACAGTTTTATTATTTATTAATAATTTATATTTATTATTTATTTTTTTATATTAATTAAACTAGTAAACATTTTTATAAATTTGTTTTAATATTTTTAATTTTATAGCTTTAAATATAAATAAAGCGTTAATAATATTAATAAATAAAATTATTATTAAAAAAACATTTATATTATTTATTAAGCATATTTTAATCGAGTTAATAGTTAATAATTATAATTATTTTTATTTGTTTATTTTAAATTATAAATTAAAATAATTTTTTTTAAACTTTAAATAGTAAAACAATAATAATATAATTTTATATATTAAGTTTTTTTTTAAATTTAAAGTTTTTAAAAATGTTTAATAAATTGCTATTATTAAAATTAAATATATTTAAAGATTTTATAAGGTTATTTTTTATAAACTTAATAAATAATAGCAATAATAATAAGAAATTAGTATAAGAAATTAGCTAAAAAAATTTCTTTAGTTTTATAACTTTTAAAAGCATTATTTTTTTTAAAAGCAAATAATTTAAAGCTAGCATTTTCTTTTAATTTAAAGTTAATATATATTTTAACACGTTTTTAAACATTGCTATTATTATTGCTAACTTATTTAATATTTATTATAATAAAAAAATTAACGTTTTATATTAATAGCAATGTTATAATACCGTATATAAATAATTAGTTTTTAATAAAAGTATAAATGCGTTATTTTTTAAAAAAAACATTATTAATGTTAATAACCTAGCTATTAATTAAAAAAATAATATAATTAATAGTTTTTTTATTTTAATATTTTAACATTATATAAAGCTTTGTTTTTTTTTAATAAATAATATTTTAAAGCATTTATTGTTTAAAAATATGCTAAATTTAATAAAACATTATATTATATTTTATAAAGCGTTTTATTGCTTAGCTTAAAAAATAAATATAAATTTTTTAAATAAATTATAATCTTTGCTAACATTAATTAATAATATATATTTGTTTTTTTATTATTATTATAATTAATAATTATTAAAAAATATTGTTTAAAACGTTTATTGCTTTTTTAATAATATTATTTTATTAATGTTAATTTATAATAAAAAAAAACAACGTTATATTTTTATTTTAACAAATTATTTTAAAAGCATTATTAATAAAAATAAAGCTTTAGTTTAAAATAATTATATAACACCGTTATTTAAAGCATTTTCTTTAATTTAAAAACGTTTAAAACATTTTAAAAAATTTAAAAATTAAATTTAATAAAAACATTTAAATTATTTTAATAAAATCATTTTTAATAACTCTTTATTAAATTAATTAATTATGTTTTATAATTTTGTTTTTTTAAATAAATATATTAATAAAGTTAATATAAAATAATTTTAATTTATATTTGTTTTTTTATAATAAACTTTTATAAAATACTTTTTTTATTTATTTTTTAATATAAACTTTACAAAAATAATATTTTTATATAAAAATAATATTAATAAAATAATTTATTAAATTTTTTAAAGCTTAATTATTTAAATAATTAAGTTATTTATGTTAAATTTACATGTTAAAATTAAAAATAAAGTAAATATAAAAGCTAACATTAAAAACTATAATATTAATGCTGTTATTAAATATATTAATTAAATATAAATTATTAAAAGCTTTAGTAAAAAAAAAAAATTTTTGCTTTTTATATTAAAGGCTTTATTTTATTAAAAAAAAAACTTAGCATTTTTTTTAAAAAATTAAAAAATAAAAATAAAGTTAACTTTAATTTTAAAATAATAAATAATATTATAAAAAAAAAAATTTTTTTGTTTATTAATTATTATAATTAATAAAAATATAATCTTTAATTTTTTTAAAAAAAAATTTTTTTTTTTTAATATTTTAAGTTTAATATATTTTTTTTATTTTAAAAAATCTTGTATAATTGCAAAAAAAATGTTAATTAGCTTTTAAATTAATTATATATATAAACTTAAGCTTTTTAGCTAATTTTTTATTAAAAAAGTTGCTAAAATTAATAAAGCTAAGCTTTATTAAATTATTTATAATATATAATGTTTTAAAAACATTTTAAAAAACATTTAATAATTTTAACATTAATAAATATTTATTATTGCTTATATTAGCTTTAAATATATTTATAAAAACGCTTTTTTTAAAAAAAACAATAAAAGTTATATTAATTAATAAGCTAACATTAATAAAGCTAAAATTAAAACTAAAATATTTAAAATTAAAAGTTTTAATAATTATTAATAAAATATTTAGCTTAGCTAATTTTTTTATAAGTTTGTTTTTTTTGTTTTTATTATTATTAATGTTTATATATTTAAATTTTTTAACTGCTTATTTTCTTAATGTTAAATAAAAAAACTTTTTATAATATTTAAGCTTTAAATGGTTTTTATTGCAATAAAAACATTTAAAGCTGCTAAATATTAATAAATTAACATTAATTTTTTTAAGCTTTTAGCTTTGCTGTTTTTTTTTAGCAGCTATAATAACTTTATTAAAAATAATAGCTTTTTTAATAATTATATTATTATTATTTTAAATAAAAATAATAACGTTTTGCTAATAAAATATAATAAAAAATATTATATAATAAGCTAAAAAAAATTAAAAATTTATTAATAAATAAAAGTTTAATAATTAAACAAATTTTATTAAATTTTAATAGTTTATTTTAAATAATATAAAGTTTAATAATTAGCTTAATTATTTTTTTTATAAATATTAAAAATAATGCTATTTTAATTTTAAATTAAAAATTAAAAAAATATATTATTTTTAAGCTTATATTTTTTAAGCTTAATTTAAATAAAAGTTATAATATTTAAATTTTTAATAATAAAGCAAATATTAATGCTTAAATAGTTTTTAATTATTATATATGTTTTTTTTCGTTTATTTTCCTATATTTTAACTTTTTTAGCAAAATTATTTATATTTTTACCTTTATGCTAAATTAAATAACTATTTGCGTTTTTTTAAAAAAAAAACGTTTATAACTTTATATTAATAAATAATTAAACATTTTTTTTATAAACTTAATATAATTTGCTATTAATTTTATTTTAGCAATAAATATTAAAATTATTCGCTTATTTTTTAAGTTTATTTTGTTTTTTTTGCTATTTTATTTTTAAATATATTTTTAAAATAAAAGTAAATGTTTTTTGCTTAAATTTATATTATATAAAAAAAAATATTAAAGCTTATAAAATTAATTTAAAAAGCAAAATAAAAAATTTAATAATATTTTACTTAATAAATATAAAAGGTTTTTTAATAATATTATTAAAGCTATAATTTAATAAAATAATAACTTTAAGTTTAAATAAATTTAAATTATTAAAAAGTGTTAAAAATAATATAATAGCTTATAAATGAAATAATAAATTATATAAAAGCTTAAAATGTATATATATAAAAAAAAAATTGCTATTATTGACATTTTTTTTAAAAAATTTAAATGTTGAAAAATTTAACTTAGCAACAAAATAAAATAAAATATTTTTATTAAAAAATTTAATAAATTTTAAATAAATAAAAAGCTTTGCTTTAAAAAAATATTATTTAATATTTAAAAATATTATTATATATTTTTAATTATAAATATAATAAAAAATTATTAAAAAATAAAAAATTAAATATTTTAAAATATTTAAAATAAAATTAAAAAATATTAAAAACTTTTTTTTAATATAATTTAGCATAACGCATCTCCCACTTAAGCTGGACACTTAATTGAGCTGGCTACTCACGTGACATATATAGCACCGGTAATTTTATATAGGGTACTATTTACCCCCCTTTTTAATAACTTGAGGAAAAGTGGGCCTATAAACCAATAATTAGTATATTTGGAATCCTTTATTTAAAAACGAATCTAATGGTATTTTCTATTATTTTATAGCTATTTTATTTAAGCGTGCACTTATAAAACTTTATTTTACAAGGACTATTTTAGCGTATTTTTTATATGGCCTTAAATAAAATAGCTATAAAATAATAAAAAATACCATTAGATTCGTCTTTAAGTAAAGATTTCAAATATACTAATTATTAGTTTATAGGCCCACTTTTCGTCAAGTTATTAAAAAGGGGGTAAGTAATACCTCATATAAAATTGCCGGTGCTATACATGTCACGTGGGTGGCCAGCTCAATTGGGTGTTGAGCTCAAATGGGAAATGCGTTAGCTAATTTTATTATTAAAACAAAAAATCGCAAAAAAAAATCTTTATAGCTATAAAAAACTTTAAATAAAACTTTAAATAACTTTAATTATAATTAAAGGTAAAATATTTTAAAAATAAACTTATTTATTATTTTTAAATATAATTTTATTTAATTATAATAATTTTAAATATAAAATTATTTATTTATAATTGTTTTAATTATATATGCTTTTACGTTTTATTAAATAATAAATTATAAAAAGTTATTAATATTTATTATAAGTTTTATTTTTAAAAAATAACTTGTAAAAAATTATAACAATAATCATTAATAATAATTATATTAATTATTAAATAGCGTTTAAATTAAAAATAATATAAATAAGCTATTTTAAGCTTATAATTTATTAAAAAAAGTGAAAACGCATATATATATAATAAGATAATAATTATATTTAAAATTATTTAAAAAAAAAAACAGGTTAAAAATTATAAAAAAAAATATATATATATATATATATAATTATTAAAATAAAGTGTACTTAACTTTTTTACTTTAATAATAAGCTGTTTTTATGTTTATTTTTTATTAATAAGCCGTTAATGATAAATTATAATGCGGCTTGGTCGGTAATTACCAGCCATAGGCGCAATAACAGAAAAAAAGCGTTCGGTATTATTTATCATTAGCTATAAACACTACACAGGCTTAATATATAGCCACCTCTTTACTTTTTAAAAGTTAAGTATTATTATTTTATCAACCTATAGTTACCCTTTATTTCATTTAATCATTCCTCCTCCTTTAAAAACAAAGGCATTTCAAACCTTATTTGTTGGTAACCTGTCAAGTTAGCGTAGTGGTAGAAAGAATAATGTATTAGGTACGGAGGGGGCCTTCGGCCGGAGGCCAGAAGGCTTGGCTATATAGGCTACGCTAGGTCTAGGTTGGTCAGGTGACTAAGGTGACGGCTGCCTAGGGCAGCCAGGCTGACCAGGCTAGCCAAGGTGGCCAGGGCCACCTAAGTGGCTACCCCCTAGGGGACCGTATCATAACCCTAATATCAGGTGCAAAACTTAAGCACTAAATTACCTGGAGCTGGTTTTACTTATTTTTTTAAATCTTGCATGAATAAAGAAAACGATTACACTTTTGTTAAACAACAATGGCACATACTGATCCTTATTAAATCCCGCAAAACACACCTTTATATTCCTACAACGAGTGATTTTACATGACCTTGCTGTTATGATGCTCAACTTGTAACAACTTCACTTGGAGATATCGATCAAAGATGACATTCCACCCGAAGTGCAACCTATGATTATAACGTCGGGAGCGGGAGGGCTTCGACACACCATGTCGGGTGAAGGGTGCTCGGTATTATAGTTCTCCCATTTCTAAACCCAGCGGGACCACAGTTTGTGTCGTGAAGATCTTCGATCTTATCTTATCAATCTAGTCAGCATAACTTTAGTCCAGATTAGGTTAGATCGTGCTAGGATAGCGCTGATCGCGTTGGCGTTGACCGCGTTAACCTACCCTACCCATACAACTGATCTACCGCGATAACCTCAACTAGCCAGGCGAACTGACCTGCTGCGACCGCGACCGAATTAGCCTATATCGACCGACCTAGCCTTAACCGACCGAGCAAAAACGACCATTAAGATTACTTGACTTATTTGGTCAAGTATTTAGGCGAAGTCAAGTACGGAAGGCAGCCAAATCAGTCCAAAACACCAGAAATGGGGTTTCAAGTTAGTCAAACGCGTCAAAGGGGTGTTTCTCTAACTTCTTTGACTTGCCCGATACGCTGCATGCAACAGGGGCATCGTCTTCAATAATAATGCTATGTACATCTCCCAGGACTTGGGGGCGGCCTGGTCGGTCCTATTATGGAGGCTTTACGTGGACGTGCATTACGCAGTAGTCCCCCTCCTGTGTCCATCGTAGGAGAAGGTAATACAAAAAACCATATGCCATCCTAACTCCCGTAGTAATGATATGGGGCAGTGGGAATAACACTTATGCTGGAGGTTAGAGTAAAAGAAGGTGACATGACGTGCATCGTGAAAAGTCACACCCAGATACAGCCTCAGGTACCTGGCTTATAGCCCCCACCTAATCATCGATCTGTTTGGGTATCGCCATTTGTACTAAGCAAATGCTTTGCTTATTGATCTATATCAGCTCCTCGCTATGTCTCAGAGGTAGGGATATTGAAAATCTAATGAATGACATTACACGGCGACAAGCTGGATGTCCTAGGATTCCCATACCATAAACACAGCCCTGCAATGCAAAATTGAGTACTTAATATTCCAAATTGTTTCTATCTCATGTCGGGGTCTTAAGCTCCAGTATCTTCAGGCTTACATTGTATGCGAAACTTGCTATTCGAGCTGTAATAAGGCTCTCTGTTTCTGCGACCTGGTCGTACGAAGATTTCGCTGTTCCTCTTCCTTTTCTCTTTCTTCCCGAACCATTGAGTCAAAGCATCCAAGATCGTGCTCCATATCCTCCATTATCATTTCCATAGAGCAAAGCCTTGGCCATAAGCTGATATGTGGAAAGGTGATAGCGATACTGAAGTCAAAAAGTCGACCGCCGAGATAGTTAGCCTCCCTGATGTCCATATTATAGATGCCTAGCTTATTTAAAGCTTCCAACTTCTTCCTCATCAGTTCGAAGGTTCTGCGGTGGCGCAAAGACTTCCATCTAATATAGTCCTTGACGATAGCACGCAGGGGAGAACCCTCATCCTCAGCTTTCCGATTCCAGCCGCGGATGCCGAATTGGGTCTCAATCTCACGTTCGGCGGCATCTGGTAGAAATACGTAACCATGGCAGCGGACAGCCAAATCGTCGTCTTTCTTTTTCTCAACTAACATCCCAAAAGCGCGACACTCAGCATAAAAGGGATCTAATTGGCCCCGTATGATCTTGTCGTTTACCAAATGGTACTTCCCAAAAAGATAAGGGCGTATTTCGTTGATACTGAAGAAGTTGAACTGAATTATGTCAGCCTTGTATCTACGATGTCACAATGCTAACTCACAACTTTCAAGGCGTATATTTTGCCCTCGATACTGACCATAAAGACCTTACTGTGTGGTATAGGGCCAGAGACAGGCTCATCGAAGTCAAAAAGAGGCTTCCCGTCGCCAGAGGTAGACTCATCGTCACCTGAGTATAGGACCTTTATGAACTCTATACTCTCGATGTTTCCCTCAAACACCTTTAACTTTGGCCCCTTTATTGATCGTGGTAATGTGGTAATGGAACTGCCATTTCGCTTCTGTATCTGCTCAACAGTGATGGCTACGACGATGAAATTGTGCTGTGTTCTGTTGAGTTCTCTTTTTTTCGTACATATATTGTCAAGGCGAGTGGAGGCACATACGTATGTAACAGAAGGATGGTCGTATTCCGGATGGTTAGGAGGAAAGAAAACAGGTCAGAAAATATGGGGGGGGGGGGGGGGGGGGGGAGATAGATATATATATTGGTATGAGTGTGAAATGAAAACGGGCCAAAACCATTGCTAACACACGTATGGGCCCCATATGGCAAAA